>CM053026.1:710296631-710333591 GCA_028564925.1 Lithobates sylvaticus | reverse complement strand
CCTCACTTGTGATCTGTTTTCTTGTAATTAGTGTGTGTGTATAAAAGGTCAATGCGTTTCGGGACTCCTGACAGACCCTTGCATCTTTCATCCAGTGCTGCACTGACGTTTCTGGATTCTGAGTCATGGGGGAAGCAAAATAATTGTCAAAGGATCTGTGGGAAAAGGTAGTTGAAATGTATAAAACAGGAAAGGGATATAACATGATATCCAAGGAATTGAGAATGCCAATCAGCATAGCTCCCAACTGTCCCATATTTTGAGGGTCTGTCCCTGATTTAGAACAAAGTCCCTCTGTCCCTCGTTCCTCCTCATTTGTCCCTCCATTTTGGTCTGATCTATATAGAGTTGTATATAAAATTCACTATTTATCCTTCAAAATGTGTTTCCCAGTGCTAAACCTTTCGTCCAATTTCAAAGTTTCTGCATTTGTAAATTTCAATAGCCAGTATAAAGAAATAGTAGTGGGAAAACAAAAAGCACTTGTGGGTTAAACTAATTATTTTTATGTAGAATTCTCATTGGGGGGGGGGGGGGGGGGGGGGGGGCGTAGCAGCGGGTGTGTCCTATGCCTACATACTTTTGCTAATAGGTGTCCCTCGTTCCCATCTCAAAAAGTTGGGAGGTATGCCAGTCAGCAGTGTTCAAACTCTAATCAAGAAGTGGAAAATGAGGGGTTCTGTTGAAGCCAAACCACGGTCAGGTAGACCAACTAAAATTTCAGCCACAACTGCCAGGAAAATTGTTCGGGATGCAAAGAAAAACCCACAAATAACTTCAGGTGAAATACATGACTCTCTGAAAACATGTGGTGTGGCTGTTTCAAGATTTACAATAAGGAGGCACTTGAAGAAAGATGGGCTGCATGGTCGAGTTGCCAGAAGAAAGCCATTACTACACAAATGCCACAAAGTATCCCGCTGACAATACGCCAAACAGTACAGAGACAAGCCTCAAATCTTCTGGCACAAAGTCATTTGGACTGATGAGACCAAAATTTTGCTTTTTGGCCACAACCATAAACACTATATTTGGAGAGGAGTCCACAAGGCCTATGATGAAAGGTACAGAGGTGGATCGCTGATGTTTTGGGGATGTGTGAGCTACAAAGGCACAGGAAATGTGGTCAAAATTGTTGGCAAGATGAATGCAGTATACGTTATCAAAAAATACTGGAGGAACATTTGCATTTATCAGCCAGCAAGCTGCACATGGGACGTATTCGACATTCCAACATGACAATGATCCAAAACATAAGGCCAAGTCGACCTGTCATTGGCTACAGCAGAATAAAGTGAAGGTTCTGGAGCGGCCATCTCAGTCTCTTGACCTCAATATCATTGAGACACTCTGGGGAGATCTCAAACGTGCAGTTCATGCAAGACAGCCCAAGAATTTACAGGAACTGGAGGCTTTTTGCCAAGAGAAATGGGCAGCTTTACCATCTGAGAAGATAAAGAGCCTCATCCACAAATACCACAAAAGACTCCAAGCTGTCACTGATGTTAAAGGGGGGGCAATACACGGTATTAAGAACTGGGGTGTGTAAACTTTTGATCAGGGTCATTTGGGTAGTTTCTGTTGCCATTATGATTTAAGAAGAGTAAACACAGTTGATTGATAATAAATGGCTTCATCCAAACACTAACCATGAGTGAAAGAAAGTTCTTGTGTTATTCATATTCTCTGAAAAATTACCAAGAAGTCATAAATTACGCCAGGGTATTTAAACTTATGAGCACAACTGTACATAATCCTGCCTCTTTATGAAACTCTGGTTCGGCCACACCTGGAGTATTCCATCCAGTTCTGGTCACCAATCCTCAGGAAGCATCTGCTGGACGTGAAGAGTCCAGAGAAGGGCAACAAAATGAATAAGGGTGTTGGAGGACCTCAATTAGGAGGAACGACTACAATCCCTAAACGTATTCTCCCTGAAGAAGAGACACTTGAGAGGAGATATGATAGTGATATACCAATATCTCAATAGTGACCCCAGCTTAGGTAGAAAATTATTCAGTCTCAGGGATTGTAAGAAGACACTGGGCCACATGAGAACTCAAAGATGTACTACATAGAATAAAGAAAGAAGCGTGATGAAATCTATATGATCCTTGAAACTTGTCAGACCATGATAAATTATTATTTTTAAGCTCTAATGTACTTTAATGCCATACATTTGCTGCAACAATTGTACTGAATTTGAATATTTTTTATATGTTGTACAACAAATGGGCAATATTTGTATGTGTTAACTTTGAATAAAGAAATTGTGTTTTTTATGTAAGATGCTGTGCCTTGAAAATCCCAGTTCATTTTCTTCGTTTTTCAGTCTGATTAGGAGGAGAAAGGAGTGGAGTAGCTGGGTCAGCACAAGCAATAATTCTACTCCTAGAAGAGGAGAGGACTGTGGCGTCCAAGTAGGGAGGGGGCTGTGCAAAGAAAGCAAATCTTCCTGGAGTAGTCATAGTACCGAGCAAATTCAGAGGCACTCTGCAAGTTATAGTTCATTCCAAGTTTTATTCTAGTTATAGTTTAGTCTAAGTTTATTGAAAAACACTTTTACATACAAAATTCCAAACAAGGATGGAACTATCAAACCACCAATCTCAATAAAAAACAAAAATACCCAATCCACAATACTTGTTGGAGTCACTTTGGCATAGGAAAAGAAGTTGTATGTAATACAAGAGTACCCTGTAAAAAAAAGAAGATGGAAAGACAATTGAACCTGTTATATAGACCTGTATTACAAAAAAATGGACCAAATTGCCTCTAGATCTATTAAAAAAGTGCAAAGCACCAATTATTGGGCACTGGAGCACAGTGAAAAGGATAGAGATGAAGAAAGGGGATAGAGGACGGTAGCACTCTGCAAGTTGATGCAGCGTTTTCTATTCCATAAAATATTTTTTAAGTCCGCATTTAAAACCGGTGATATTTTTGTTGCTATTACTTACATTTTATTAAGTTGGTGACAGGGTCTCTTTAATAACAATTATAGTTTACATTAAGCTGACCTCTTTTACATGTACAATTTTCAAAAACATTAAACACCATAATTCTTTTGTAGGAATGAGATCTTATTGTACACCATGCTACGTATATAGTTTCTTTATCATCTTCCTGAGTTATATTTTTTGAGCAGAAATCCAGGCAGAGCAGAGCCCGAGTATCCCGGAGTCTGCATATCTGACCCTGTTGATTCCTGCAGAGTGTTCACCAAGGTGTCGGAAATGGGAGTTTAGTTGGGTTCTCTCAGCAGAAGGACTTGCTGTGTGTGACATTGCCTGGCCAAGCATTTCAGAATAAGTTGGCACCATAATATCCGCTTTTTTCAGTAACAGTGTTAGGCAGCCGTTAGGGGCCCTTCCCACATATGCGCATTCTATAGGAAAAGCATATTCATCTCCACAGGCAACTATAACAATGTAATTGGTATCCAGTTACCCACAGCTTATTAAACATGGGCAAATACACATGTCCCAATGATTTGCTGCACTGTAAAGGAGAGCTGGATTTACACCAGAGTTCCTGTGTGCACTGAGGGAGACAAGTCTGACTATTTAATAGACAATACACAGATGGTTGTGCCATGTGCCAGTAATTGTGCTGACTTCAGTTTAACACCTGACATCACTAAAAGGACCACCAGCTAGAGAAAGGGGGTCCTGATTCCACTATATAGAACAGGGGTGTCAAATTAATTTTATTGTGGGCCGCATCAGCATTATGGCTGCCCTCAGAGGTCCGGTTGTATCTGTAAGATGATATAAATGTATCTACTCTTTATCACATTAAATAATTACCTCCTGAATGTTAGTAAACCGTAAAATCACTCTGTATATGCAGTAAATCATGCTTGTTATACTCACTGTGGAACCAAAGGGGTTAATCCTCTGCATTGTGTAAAAAGACTGTTTCAGCCTGTCATCTCTGTTCCTCCCCTTCTTTCACTGTCCCCAATCCATCTCCTGATAAGACAGAATCTTTGGAGTCACTCTGCATGGATCCGCCTGTCCATTTTCATCCGATCCGCCAGGTGGATGGAAATTAGGGTTTCCATCCGTCTGGATTTAGCAGATCGGATGTCAGTGGACATGTCACCGATGACCTCCGTCACTCCATAGAGGTGAATGGAGCGTCTGTTCAGGTCCACCTGAAAAACTGACAGGCAGACCGGAACAGTCCGTATGTGTGAAAGGGGCCTTGGAGACTGCTCAGACAGAACATGGTTTTGCCATGGTGTTCTGTCTGAGCAGTGTCCAATAAAGTTTCTTGTGGATGATGCCAGCGGTGTGAGACCCTCCTTTTCAATTGGCATAGAATTGTATTATCGTAATTTTATATGCAAATGTCCAGAACGCACACCTCCCTTCCCCCATATCAGATGTCAAGAGCTCCTCACCATCATAAGTCCCCCACCCTCCGTTACATCAGAGTGCCACCCACCCTTACATTGTGCTACTGCCAGGAAGCAGAAAGTGCAGGGTCTGGAGGAGGAACAGTGGAGGGCTGTAGTCAGCTGCCAGAGTCTACTAAATACTGACACTAGGGGGTGCTGCAGCGGCACAGAGACCCAGGATCTGCTGGAGGATTTCTATCCTCTGCTGCTGACAGCTGAGAAAAGGTGGGGGAGGAGACTAGTGGGTGCCACAGATGCACGAGAGGTTTGGGGGCCACATGAAATGGCTTGGCGGGGCTATACCTTGTGCTTGACACACATGATGTAGAGCTTTAGTAAACACTAGTGGGATCATCAGCAGGGAAAAGGAGGTCCTGATTCTACTATATAGCGCTTTAGTTATCACCAGAGGGATCCACCAGCAAGAGGAAAGGAGTCTCGAGCTTTACTTGGGCCCCCAGAGAATCTATATGTTTATAACTATACAAGTTGGTAGAGTAATAGAAACGTATCGAATATCAGTTCCAGAGGAACGTAAATACAAAATAAATTTTAGAATTCTCTCAAATATGCAAAAAAATAGTTACACATGTGAGACAATCAACAATTTTCTACAGCATGGAAGGAGTCCTAATTTTTAGCCCTACTTTTCTTATCACCGATATGGTGGTGTTTGTGTATGAATTGGTTGCAACAATAGCGAGAGATACTTTTCAAATGCATTGCTACGAACAATGGAAATGTCGCATGGTGTTCATGAATTTGGTGCTCCCAACAATATACAGTCTGTTGGTTTTCATTCCTGTGTGAGGTTCAACTATCTCCCTGCCCCATGTGACAACACCTGAACAGCCAATGAGAGTAAGTCGCATGATCCCCTTTACCCACAAGCTAATTACTTTCACCCATGGTGGCAGTGAAGGGAAGGTGAGTAATAAGCTGTTGGGTGCGGCTGCCATTAAAGTGAACCTGATGTTTTTTCCAGCATGGGCAAAGCACAGGTTCAGTTTAAAGGCAAGTTAAACCTTACTGATCTTTCCCCTGGTGGTTCCTCTGGAGTGGGAATGGCACAGCCTCTAATGTCGGCCATATTACATCTTTGGTTTCACTGCTGAACTCTTTGTTGCAGGTGTTCCAGACTCTTCATGCCACTGGCCAGTCCTCCATGGTACGAGACTGGGTGATGCTCTCTCTCTCCAACTTCACACAGAGAACACCGGTGGCCATGGCAATGTGGAGCCTCTCCTGCTTTTTTGTCAGTGCGTCTACCAGCAAGTGGATTTCTGCAATGTATCCTTTGGAATCTCTTTATAATCAGGCTAAGTGAACACTAGAGCTCCTGGGAGGAGATGGGGATAAGCGCTTTGTAATGGAATGCGCTATTCATATACAATTTCCCATGGGACATTTTGGTTTCTACATAATCAAAACTCATAATCTGGATATATGAAAGTCACAAAACACTCGTATTCAGTGAAGTTGCAGATTGTTTCAGCCTTTTTATGCTCAGTCACACCTCTACCTTAAACCATTCGACCTCTGGAAGGTTTACCCCCTTCATGACCAGGGATTTTTTTTTTTTTTTTGGCGATTCAGAACCACTGCCATAAGGGCTGGTTCACACCACAAAAAGCACTCCAGATCCGTTTCGGATGCATTTCTGCATGCACGTTTTTGGCGTGTTCTGGTACTTTTTTGATGCATTTCCGGATGCTTTCCAGATGCGTTTTTTTTTTTTTTTTTTTTTTTTTTTTTTTAATGTACTGGGGCTTGGTGCATTTGTGATGCATTTTACCACGTTCTAGTACAGTCCAGTGCAGGAAAAATGCAGCATGTTGTACTTTTTTTTTTCTGGAACTGACTGTACTGGTGTGAGCTATGTCATTGGAAACCATATAAACCATGCGTTTTTGATGCAGAAAAAAAAAAAATACACTGGTGGACAGCATGTGGTGTGAGTAAAGTAAAGCCAGTTTATTAAGCAAAGTGAATATTCACTAAGCTTGGTATATTAGGTGAAGGTGTGTTTTCTTCAATCAATTGTGTCCAAGCAAAAATCCTGGTATTTGAATTTCCCTAATAAATTTCACCTTTAAAAAAAAAAATAATAATAATAATTGCACATTTTTTTACAGGTAAAAATAATGATTTTTGTTTCTTAAGAGCCTGTAAAGCATTGCACCTGCGAACAGCAGATCACGGGTGCAATCTCTGGCTCCTGTGGACTATGGAGCTGTCTGCCCATACCTTGTACAGGCAGGCTATTACTGAATGACAGGAAGAATCAATGAACTACTGGAGCGCTCACCTGCCCTGGTAGTTTGAGAACTACAAGTTGTCAGCCGCAAAGTCTGTCGGTACTTGTAGTTCATTCATAGATATCTGTAAATGAATGATGCGGCTGTGTGGGCGGAGCCCCACGTGGCTGCGTTTTTTTCAAATTGTGACATCAGGTGTGGGGAGAAAATCCCTGGTCCACTGTCAAAGTTAAAGAGGGATCGGGGTGAGGCTGCGGGAGCATGTAACATGTTCCCAAAGGTGAACTTATCCTATAATAATATTTTTTATAGGTATTTATATATAGCGCTTTACACAGTGATTTACATATTGCACATTGATATTAGTCCCTGTCCCTGGGAGCAGGAGTGCTCACCACTAAGCCACTGTGGGTATTTGAAGTAAACACATTAAAGTATAACTAAAGGCAACACGTATCCTTTTTTTTTTTTTTTTAACACTTCAATACCGGGCACTTCCACCCCCTTCCTTCACAGTCCAATTTTCAGCTTTCAGCGCTCTCTCGCACTTTCAATAAGAATTGCACGGTCATGCAACACTGTACCCAAATGACATTTTTGTAATTTTGTTCACACAAATAGAGCTTTCTGTTGGTGGTATTTTATTCACAAATCTATTTTTAGCGATATAAGGGAAAAAAAGAGCGGAAATTTGAAAAAAAATTAATTAATAGCTGTGCCCTTTGCAGAGTGGCGAATCAACGCTGCACATTAGGAGGCAGAGTTTGAGTGTGTCGTGCGCAATGACGGAACTGGGGTGCGTCGTGCGCGATGATGTAATAGGGGTGCGCGCGCAGGGAGTGCGCACCACCAATCAGATGACACGCACCGCGCATGCGCCAATCCCCGATGAGACACGTGCACATCGCAGCGCGCTCTGGATGCAGAGTAAGCTGGCTCATATGAGGGGAAGTGACGGGATCTAAGGTAAGCGGATGCGATTGGTCATTGAGTGGTCAGGTGACCACTTAGGGGGATCATTTAAGGGGCCTGCTTTACCCGTGTACCCTATCCCTTAAGAAGAAGTCCAAGTGACGAAACATGTCAGGGGCGTGGCTACACGGACATTAAAAGTTCCATTTTATACCTGGCCGGCGTGCAATACCTTTCCATCTCGGCTCACTGCTGTTTCTTTTGGGATTGTTGGCGATCTATGTGAGAGGAACATCTACACTAGGAACAGCTCGTGGGATGGTGGTGAGAGACATTGCATTTACAATTGGGCATCCTTTGTGACCCTACCTATATTTTGCCAGCACACCTTTCTACTCCAGTTTGCTGTGGATTTCTGCTGTTAAAAATATCCAATAAAATCAAATTTTGTCATAAATTTAAGCCAAAATGTATTCTGCTACATGTCTTTGGTAAAAAAAAAATCCTGTTAGGTGTTTAATTGGCTTGTGTGATCGCGGACCTATGTGCGCAGATGATCGCTGGGACATATGATTTTCGTGTTACATAAGTGGGGACAGGTGTTTTTACTGTGTGGGAACACTATGTAGGGGACATTGTGTGTTTACACTGTGTGGGGACACTGTGCCAGTGATCAATGTGTTAACGGCTGTAAAAAAACAGCTCGTACTCGCTGATCACCGGCTGGCTGCAGCGATCTGCTCTCCTCCCCTCACTGACAACTTCTGTGTGAGGAGAGGAGAGCCGATCGCCTAGCAACCAGCTCTCTATTTACATCACCTGATGGCTCTGATTGGACACAGCCATCATGTGATCAGGAGGGCCAATCACAGAGCCATCCTGCCGATCGGAGTTGCGCCATGTCCGGGTGACATGAGTGCATCAGGGTCATGCCTCTGCACAGGCACGCGCGTGCGCGATCCCCCTCCTTCTGAGGGACGTTCCTGAATGTCCACTCAGGAGGAAGCTCCCACATGGCCGTATATGTGCAGTGGCCGGGTGGGAGGTGGTTAATTATTTAACACTGAACTTTCCAGTGAAAGGCTGTGCATGGGAGGGTGTCTCAGGACAAGTCTGATCATTGAAGGAGAGCATACTGAGTTCCCAGCAGAGCTAGAGAACTGACCACGGTGTGCTCTCCTGCTTAGTGTGGTCAGTTTTGTAATAGGAAAGCAGAGGGTGTAGCAAGAACACCAGAATATTACACAAAGGAAGCCATACAAAGAGAACAGGATACTTTTTCATACACGTACATGGTACAGCAGGCACATCTCAGGAATATGAAATGTTGGGGTTACATATTCTTTAATTTGTTTTGTAACTTTCTATTTTGGCTATGGGACAGGAAGTGAAGGTAAATCTCAACAAAATGGGACACAGATGGCCAGAAAGAAAAATGACAGGGGCTATAACCCTCCCTTACTTGATCTAAAATGGGGGGGAAAAAAAGTTTTGCCTTTCGTTTTACTTTGCTAAGTGAGCAGTCTGTTCCTTTAGTAAATGAACGCGGCACTTCTAAACACTTGTCCCCGTGTTGTTGTTTTTTTGGATTTTCCTTAACCCTTCTTCCAGTCTTCCGCATGTGATCAGCCGAATGGGCAAGTCTGAACCTGTGGACGTCAACTTGTTCTGTTTAGTGGCCATAGACTTTTACAGGCACCAGATCGATGAAGAGCTGGACCGCAGGGCCTTCCAGTCAGTGTTTGAGTTGGTGGCAGCACCGGGAAGCCCGTATCACAGCCTGCTGATGTGTTTGCAGAATGTGAATAAGACGACGGTGTTTTAAGCACTTTGCGGGTGAGGCTGGTATTGGAGCAGAATTCCAGGACAGTACAAGAAGGGAATGACGCTGGTCTTTTTTTCTTCACCAACATCTCTACCCAGGCCCTACAACCTCACCCACCCCTCCCCGGAGTCACTGTGACTCTCACTCTGCTCTGAATGTCTCTTCTTTGTAAATATTTGATTGCCGTTAGTTTTTTTTTTTTTTTTTGCTTTACTACAGTGAATGTAAATGTCCTGTTCTTTTTCACGTTTTCCAGTGGGAGTCTGTAACAGCACAAAGCTGCATCACTAAACTCAAAGCACTCGTCTTACTAAACCTTGTCTATGTGGAACCCATTTGTGGAGATGAGGACGGCATCTGCCATAGCACTGAATCATTCCCCTCTAGTGCTGCAGGTGGTTGACGGTCACCGCTATGAGTATTGTGGAAAGATGGCGTAGCTGGAAAGAAAAAGATACTCCCATAGGGGCGTCTGTGTACTGAGCACGGCAGAATCTTCCCTGCCCTTTTTCACTTAATTTGGGTATTGACATAAATGATTTTAACTCCTATTTCTATATTATGTAAAATATGTATAATTGTAAAACCCTACAGTTCGTGATACTATCATTTCACATTACAAAAACCACTCTGAGAACTCATCTTGCTTGTACTGACTGGTTTGTAGTCCTCATTGGCCCAAACAAAGAAGACATTTGTTTCAGCCTCATTTACGTTGTCATGTTAAAGTGTACCTGTCGGTTATATGCAGGGCATGAACCCATTTTTGTGATCTGAACCAAAAATCAGCGGTCACTAGGAATGTTGGATTGTGCTGAGACAATAAGTAATGTCTCTCCTTTTTAATTGATGGGCTACTTCTGGTACCATACTTGTCAGCTTATATACAGTGGAGAAAATAATAATTTGAACCCCTGCAGATTTTGTAAGTTTGCCCACTAAGAAAGAAATGAAGGGTCTAAAATTTTTATCATAGGTATATTGTAAGTGATAGAGCCAGAATATCAACCAAAAATCCATAAAAAAAACATGCTACAAATGGTATAAATTGAGTTGCAGTTCAGTGAGTAAAATACGTATTTGATCCCCAAGCAAAACATGACTTGGTACTTGGTGGAAAAACCCTTGTTGGCAATCAGAGGTAAGACGTTTCTTGTAGTTGGTTACCGGGTTTGCACACATCTCAGGAGGGATTTTAGTCCACTCTTATTTACAGATCTTAACTAGTGGCTATAGCAGCCGCTAGTGATAATTGCAAGTAAATCTGGCAGGCTGGTTGTACCCAAGTTGATCGATCAACTTGGTACATTCAGCCTGCCTATCTGTCAACTTGGTACATTCAGCCTGCCGAACTTGGTACATTTAGCCTACTCGCTACATTTAGCCCACATGAACTGGCTTCGTAATGACATGGGCTTCCCAATGGTTCCCATACCTTCTCAAAAAGAGTTATGAGTTGCATTCTCCTTTTAGTAGTTTGGACATACTGACTATGGTCAGAGTATGACATCTCCTGGAGAGGTGATAGTCGGTATACCCAAGCGCTGAAAGTATGTTATTTGTGTGCTGCCAGAAGGGGATAAACTTTGCACCGTGTGTGCATCATATCCCCTTGTTGGAAAGTTGGGAAGGAGGTTGTTCTGGGCCCTGGCACTCTAGCAATGTGAACAATAAGCATTAGTTGTCTCACTCCCCATGGTTCTCCATGATCGTTCCTTCTGTGGAAGAAAGCTAGACTGTATTTGGATATACAGACTTAATTTTACTGCGGAAAGATCTATCACCTGAAAAATCTTTCCATCTACGTACAAGCTCAGATCACCAAAGCTGGGTCTTTGGAAGGGACATAATTAAGAGGATAACTGACTTTTATGTTGGTGGGGGGGGGCAGGGGACAAGAACAATTGGCTTACAAATTCTAACTAAATCTGTATTTCCCTAGAAAGTCTGAGAGCCTATAGACAGACATATATTCATTTCCTGATGTGCCCATAATCAGCCTGGCTGGGGCAACAATCCTGTTATGCCTATGGGTACGTCTATACTGAAATTAAAGTGGTTCTAAAGGCAGAAGGTTTTTTATCTTGATGCATTCTCCATGTCTGAATGGACACACAGTGCAGTGGCTCGGCTCGATTGCCCCCATAGTGAGCTGCTTGCTGTGGGGGCAATCGGCAGGAGGGAGGAGCCAGGAGCGCCAGTGTTCTGCCGAGAACTGTCCCCCCATCGGTTAGTGTCCGCCCTGTTGCAAAGTACGGAGGACAAGGAGATGCCGAAAGTCTCTGAAGATGAACGGCGCCTGTGCACTTGATAGTACCTTCTGCCCTGAGGCCAGGTTCAAGCCCCACCATGCAAGTGGACAAACGGGAACTTAGTGACAGGGCCCCTCGCGGGCTCGCTTCGCTCGCCAATTTTTTATTCTAACTCTTTGTCCACTTGGATGGTGGGGCTTGAACCTGGCGCAGGCGCCGTTCATCTTCAGGGACTTTCAGCATCTCCTTGTCCTCCGTACTGGGCGGACACTATCCGACGGGGGACAGTATTCGACAGAACACCAGCGAGGGACTTGAAAACAATAATAATATCACTTTAACAAAGAATGATGAGCTATACAGCAAAGATGACCAAAATGTCTAATTTTGTAGTGTATTTACAATGTACATTGCCTGTTTTACTATCTGCAGCCTCTTCCCAACTGAAAAGAATAACTCAGCCCTGATTCTGTAGAATAAGTATTGTGTCAGTTAAAATAGGATA
Organism: Lithobates sylvaticus; assembly: GCA_028564925.1. NCBI lineage: Eukaryota > Metazoa > Chordata > Amphibia > Anura > Ranidae > Lithobates > Lithobates sylvaticus. The sequence continues at coordinate 710,321,434 of CM053026.1, read as the reverse complement.
GACTATATCATAGAATAGGGCTCACAGCCTTTTCAGGAGACAACATAGGTTGTAAACAAAGTCATTACAGCTGGGCAGGAAGCCTTGAAGTTGTGAGCAGCATTATTTTTCACTAATATTTGCAAGACTGATCATATCCTGCTCCAATGGATCTTAAACAATGTTCACAAATCCCTAATTAAGCCAGCCATACTTGGATTGAAATTCGCCTGGTTCAGGGACCAGCTGAATTTTGGACTATGTATGGGGCAGGTTGATTGTATCCAAGTTGAGATCCATTGATCGACTTTGGTACAACCAGCATGTACGATTTTTTTTTTTTGGCCCAAAATTACTGCCGGCGGCTATAGCTGCCAGCAGTAATCATAATGTTCCTACGCCAAACCCACCCCCACTGGCAGAACACAATATCGCTGTGAGAGGCCTTTCCCAACCGAATGTGTTGATTGGGGAATTAAGCGATTTTCTTCCCTTCCCGTGGTGGAAGGAAAGAAAATCGAACCGTCTATGAGTAACTTTACTGAAGTTGTGTCAAATAAAAATCACTATTGCGACTGTCGCCTATGGCCAACAATAGAATATTACTACCGAGTATTGAGTTGTCAAATTTCAAATAAAAGCTGTACAGCTTTGTGGTGGCTAGAAATAAAGTTATTTGGCAAAGACATGAGTTTGGGGTTGGCATCATCACCAAGTGATGATCACGGGTAATGTACAGAGCACACCAGGAGCTGGGCTAGTGGCACAGAGATGGCAGTCTCTGAAAATTGCCAGCCATACCATTCTGTCATGTAGCAAGGCAGGGATGGGCGATCAAAGGTGTTCCATGCATTTTTACTATTTTAGCAGGTAAAACGCTTCTTGTATATGTGTTTCAACAGTGTTTTATCTTGAGCTCCCATTTAACACCCTAAATCAGGGGTCTCAAACTTGCGGCCCTCCAGCTGTTTCGAAACTACAAGTCCCATCATGCCTCTGGGAGTCATGCTTGTAACTGTCAGCCTTGCAATGCCTCATGGGACTTGTAGTTTTGCAACAGCTGGAGAGCCACCAGTTTGAGACCCTTGCCCTAAATTACCCTCTACCCTATCTACGGAGTGAAACCTTTAATAGCTCCTTGATTGATTTTCTTTTGAATAAAACTAATTCTAGATCTGGAGGAGCATGGTCCTTGATGCCTTAGACCCCTTTCACACTAAAGCGCTTTTCGGGCACTTTGACACTAAAAAAAAAAAAAAAAGCACCTGAAAAGCTCACGAAAAACGATTTCAATTAAAATCAATGAATTCTTTCACACTGGGGCAGTGCGCTGGCAGGGTGGTGAAAAAACGCCCCTCTCCATTGAAATGAATGGAAAGCTCTTGAAAAGTGCCTGAAAAGCTCTTCAAAAGCACGCAGTGGCAGTTTAGAAGCGCCTCAGTGTGAAAGGGGCCTAGGACCCACAGCTTTTTTTTTTTTTTGTAGTAGCTCAATTGCCCTACTGCAATTTCCTGAGATTAATAGCATAGGACCAGAGATCAGTTACTGGCTGGAACAACGAGCTCCACGAGGTGTAAGTTCCCAACAGCAATTAATCACATAGGATTGTGCAATTCTACCTTTGTCTGCAATTAATCATTGTTGCTAATGTGTAGCTTACAACTCATAGAGCCAATTGTTACATCAGTGATCTCTATATTTCTGGTCTGCTGCAGTTAATCAAAGGCAATTTCAGTAGAATGATCGAGTTACTAAAACTCACACTTTGGACAACCCGACTCTTCACATGAAGCATTCTTGCTGATAGACTTATAAACATCTACATCTTTTATAATAAACTCCTTCTGCTTCCGGCCTCTCCAGACAGCTAAAGATTGCCAGCTATTTAGCGTTTGCTTTGCTTATGGCTGAGCATTCATAGTGCTATAACCCTCTTTTGTGCCCTTGTTTAATAACCCTTTTGTACCCTTCCGTACTCACCTCCATGGGCAGGGCCATGTTGCTAACAAGTACAGACAGCATTAATAGGAAGTCAGTACACTAATATCTGCCATCAGCTGTATGTTCTATTCAAACACATCTGGCTAGCTGCTGCATGTCATTTGGGCCTTTGGGTTCTTCACCAGTCCCATGCTTCATCTCATCCATTTCCAGAATTCCTATTGGACATGAGCAGTCCAATTCATAAATTCTTCTGGGCTATGATAGGTCACAGCCGGAGCCCAGATGTGTTTTTGTTTTCACAGTAAAACAGAGTATATATTAAAATGTATGTTTAAATTAAAGATTGCTGGTTATATTGCACACATGAATTAAAGAAACGTTGAACTGTACAACTGCTCGTCTGTGGTGTGTGTGAGTTCTCTCTTAGATTTTGTGACGTTTAGAACTTGCAGCAAGAACATTCATCTCTTCTACTACAGCGTCCCTGCTACATTTTCTGGTAAGTGACTGAAAACTCTGGGGGGAGATTTAATAAACTGGAGTACTCAGAAGTTGTTTGGTTACTTTGCACAGCTGCACCAGATTCTAACTAGTTCCATTAACCACTTGCCCAACGAAAACTTTTACTCCTTTCCTGCCCAGGCCGATTTTCAGCTTTCAGCGCTTTCACACTTTGTCAATTGCGCAGTCGTGCAACACTGTACCCATATGACATTTTTATGTTTTTTTTCCACACAAAATAGAGCTTTCTTTTGGTGCTATTTAATCACCACTGGTTTTTTTTTTTTTTTGCTAAACAAACGACTAAAGACCAAAACTTTTTGGAAAACATTTTTTTTCATAGTTTGTTATAAAATTTTGCAAACAGGTATTTTTTTTTCTCTTTCACTGCTGTGTGCTGATGAGGTGGCACTGATTGTCAGCACTAGTGGGCACTGTTGGGACTGCACTGGTAATCGGGACACTGGTTATCAGTGCAGATGTCTCTTTAACACAAGCCGGTTATCATCTCTCTTCCCTCCTCATGCTGTCAGCATGAGGAAAGGAAAGCCAATAACCTGCTTGCATTTACATTGTGATCAGCTGTCATTGGACACAGCTGATCGCATGGTAATGGGCCACTGTGATTAGCCCTTTACCCCGATCTGTGATCAGCTAAGTCTGAAGGACTCGGTGATCACAGAGCATGCTGCCCTTCTTTGGATGCCCTCCCGGCAAAGTAGGCTGCACTGTAGCTGTATTTTGGCTATAGTGTGGGTGGGAAGGGGTTAAGCTTTGACAATAAAACCTGGAAGCTAAAATCATATCTTCCCCTATAGGTCTCATTTGAAGGGATATAAAGGTTTTTGGTACATTTTTATAGACTGTATAAAATTCGTTGGTAATGAAAGCACAAAACGGATCAGAGTGCTTCCAAGATGCACTATATGGCCAAAATGACTTGGACCCCCTTCAGATTATTGATTTCAGGTGCTTAAAACTTTGTGATAGCAGTTTGGGGAAGGCCCTTTTCTGTGGCGGCAGGACTGTTCCTTTGTGCATAAAGCCAACTCTATAAAAATGTACCTTTTGATAAGTTTGGTCTTGAGGAACTGGAGTGCCCTGCACAGTGGATGAACAGGAATGCCTAATGTGGGTTGAATCTCACAAGATCTGTTTTGGCTGAATGGGCACAGATTTCTGCAGACACATTCCAAAGGCATTTTCTTAAGAATAGAGGCCGTTATAACTGCAAAAGGGAGGCGGCTCTATATGAATGCCTCTGGTTTTAAAATAGGATGTCCAACAAGCTCATATACAGTGCATCCAGAAAGCAGTCACAGCACTTCACATTTTCCATATTTTGTTATGTTACAGCCTTATTCCAAAATGGATTAAATTAATTGTTTTCCTCAAAATTCTACAAACAATGCCCCATAATGACAACATGAAGAAAATTTGTTTGAAATCTTTGCAAATTTATAAAAAAATTATTAAAAAACAAAATCACATGTACATAAATATTCAAAGCTTTTGCCATGACACTCAAATGAGCTCAGGTGCATCCTGTTTCCTCTGATCATCCTTGAGATCTTTCTACAACTTGATTGGAGTCCACCTGTGGTAAATTCAGTTGATTGGACATGACTTGGACACACCTGTCCATATAAGGTCCCATGGGTAACAGTGCATGTTGGAGCACAAACCAAGCCATACAGTCCAAGGAATTGTCTGTAGACCTCCAAGACAGGTTAGTATCAAGGCACAGATCTGGGGAAGGGTACATAAATATTTTTGCAGCTTTCATATACTTGGTCAGTGAGCCTGATGTGTAGAGAAGGGCCTCTTGTACAGCTCCGGGGCCACTGATAGTGAGACAGTAGTCGCAGGAGCGCGGTGACATAGGAGTACCTGTAATCAGTCCAGTAGTCTGCGTGGCTGCAGTCAGCAGGTCGATGTGGCAGCCAGTAGGCTGGTAGTAAAAGAGCTGGCACGGAACTTGGCAGATTGTAGTAGGCTGCTGAAAGCAGGAACCAGATGAGGACTTGCTGGACTGCCAGTTGTAGCAGGCTGGATGAGCAAGATGTGGGGTCAGACAAGCCGGGTTGGTAAGGGCCGAGCATTTCAGGCATAGACAGCAGAATAGTTGTGTCACAAGCTCAGTCAGTACCGGCAAATCAAGCAGAAGCGGAATCCAATAGACAAGCTGGGGTCAGGGTATGAAGCAGACAATCAGGTTAGGGGTAAGCCAGATGAAGATCAGAGGTCGCATGGAATCAGGAACAACACAGAAGCTGCAGACCAAAACGGCAATGAGTCCATACAGAAGCCTGTTTAAATGGCCCGCTTGGCGCCAGCATTAGTGACGGGTGCGCGTTCCCAAGCTATGAACATCTGCCCGGCCAGTTGCTGGTCTGCGCATTTATGTGCTCTGTGAAGCTTCATTTGTACTACGAACATGCCTTCCCTGACAGCAGCATTGAAGGTCCCAATGAGCACAGTGGCCGCTATAATCTGTAAATGGAAGAAATTTGGAACCACCAGGACTCTTCCTAGAGTGGGCCGCCCGGCCAAACGGCAATCGGGGGAAAAGTTCCTTAGTCAGGGAGGTGACCAAGAACCCGATGGTCACTGACAGAGCTCCAGCGTTTCTCTGTGGAGAGAGGCGAACCTTCTAGAAGAACAACCATCTCTGCAGCACTTTACCAATCAGGCCTGCATGTTAGAGTCAGACTGAGCCAGACTGAAGTCACTCCTTTAGTAAAGGCCCATGACAGCCTGCCTTGAGTCTGCCAAAAGGAACCTGAAGGGCTCTCAGACCATGAGAAACAAAATTCTCTGGTGTGATGAAACAAAGATTGAAGTTAAATGGCAAACGTCCTGTCTGGAGGAAACCAGGCACCGCTCATCACCTGGCCAATACCATCCCTACAGTGAAGCATCATGCTGTGGGGATGTTTTTCAGCGGCAGGAACTGGGACAATAGTCAGGATCGAGGAGAAAAATGAATGCAGCAATGTACAGAGACATCCTTGATGAAAACCTGCTCCAGAGTGCTCTGGACCTCGGACTGGGTCGAAGGTTCATCTTCCAACAGGACAATGACCCTAAGCACACAGCCAAGATAACAAGGGAGTGGCTATGGAACAACTCTGTAAATGTCCTTGAGTGGCCCAGCCAGAGCCTAGACTTGAACCTGATTGAACATCTCTGGAGAGATCTGAAAATGGCTGTGCACCGACTCTCCCCATCCAACTTGATGGAGCTTGAGAGGTCCTGCAAAGAAGAATGGGAGAAAGTAACGGGCCCTATGCAGATAAGGACAAGATAAATATATCCGGTCCTCACCACAGGAAATAAGAATGACAATGAAAGAAAACAATAAATTTGAACAAGGATATGGCTGTATGTCACATGGATATGTTTTTATTGAAGGCTTATAGGGAAAAGGTACCTTGTTACCAATACACGCTGATTCCCAATACAGATATTAGCACCACCCCTCTAATTAAATACCCAAATGCCCATTTTATTTATCTAATGCCACAGTCACGTGACCATCCTTCTGTTTACTTCCTGGGGGTCCTTCTTTGGGTGCCCACATCACTGCCTGCATGGTGTCCACACCTCCTGTTGGGGCGACACTTCCATTGGTCGGATCCTCTCTCCAGAGACAGGAAAACTCATGAGGAGGTGAGGAGACCAGTGCCCAAGAAGATAATGAGCGAGGACAAATGTCTGGAGCATAGGGTGGGAACTTTGATCTGTTACTCTGCTAAACGGCTTAGGAAGAGATGTTCAGAATCCAGGCTGAGGAGTAAGGTAACTGAGGCCCAATGCACTATTTACACTTAATTTCTGCCCAAAGTTGGGCTTTAGTCAACCACTTCAATACTGGACACTTTTTTTTACCCCCTTCCTGTCCAGGCCAATTTTTAGCTTTCAGCGTTGTCACACTTTGAATGAGAATTGCACAGTCATTCAACATTGTACTCATAATGAAAATTTTATATTTTTTTCACACAACTAGAGTTTTCATTTGGTATTAAATCAGCACTGGGTTTTTCATTTGCTGCTAAATAAACAAAAACGACAGAAACTTTTTTTTTTTTTTGTTTCTGTTTTATACAATTTTGCAAATAATGAATCTTCCAATTTTTTTTTTTTTTCTAACATACTGTGACCAGAGGAATAAAGTGTTACCATAGTAACACTGCTACTCTGGGGAAGTGATCAGGATTTTTTTTTTTTTTTTAATTATTATTGCATATACCAATGGATTTCATTCTTATAAGCAACCATTTTTTTCTGAATGAAACTACTTCATTCAGTGTCTTGTTGTGATTAGCTGTGATTGGTCAAAGTTTATCACATGGTACAGATGGTCTGTACCATGTGTTCACTGTGACCAATCACAGTTAGCAACAGAACTGTATACAGTGGATGGCATGAAAGAGATGGCATCATCCTGTCCTGTTTTGTTGCTACAATGTTGCTAAGATAATCCAACTGTTCACCTCCATCATAACAGGAGTGAGCTCTTTCTAACATTCAAACCACTTCATATTTGCTTTTTCTCCCCTGATGCAGTAACTGTGAGCTCAGCATTTGGGATCTCAATTGTGTGACGGTGGAAGTAAACAATAACAGCTGGGGGGGGGGGGGGTATCTCCTCCTTTTTTCGGAGGTTGAACGTGAAGGACATAAGCCTTGTTTTAATGATGTAAGTCAGATCCCCATATCATTGTTCTAATAGGTTGATTGAGATACCTTGTAACGACACCCCGCGTATGAAAGGGGTTAAAGTCGTTTAGGAAATTCCCTTCCCGAACACCAAGGCAGCTACCAAACACTCCGATCAGCCGAACAAGAAACCCATACGAATAACTCTCCCCCCAAGCACGAGACAAGGCTCTGTTTTGAGGGTCAAACAGGAATGAATCTTTATTGAAAGGAATACAGGTCTTGTATACAGTAAAAGAGGAGGTGCATACCTCCTGCTCACATTACTCTTAAAATACACCGGTGACCAGAAACCTAATTAATATGAGCTAATTAACTAATCACTTTAGACAGCCTAGATGACTCAGACATGACCTTTAGGCCAGACTTGCCGTCTTGTAGTTCAGAATACACCATCGAATCAACACAGACTCCTTTACACAATAGCAGAGTTAAGTAACACAAACAATGGGAATCTAATGACTCTTATATCCCATAATAGACTTATTTACAATAAACACATTCTAGCAGACAACAGACAGACAGATGTTGATGACATCAGCACCTTCTATGAGCCTCAACATTATGAAGCAATCACTATAATATGGCATATACAGGGTTCCCAGCGTCTGTGTTTTGGGGGGATATGGACTTGAATCCAAAGTAGCACCACCTCCAGGGTCCCCAGGCATACAGCTCACATATGCCAGGGCCCATAATTGGTCGGCAAGAGGCTAGCATTCAGTCCCGTCCAAAAGCCTCTGTCTCGGCTAGGTCTGTCACATACCTTTTTATAAATGCACCACTAATAAACCCTTGAATTTTATTTTATGTAGCACTCCCTTGTCATCCCTATGTTTTGCTGCGCTGTAATAAAAACCTTAAATGCTATTTAGCACATCTTTATTATCCCCATATTTTGCCAAAGAACATGCCGCAAGCAATGTATATTTAATTTAATTTCTTTTTACCAATCTGATTACATAAAAAACATTCAGAAAAACTAAATCTTGACTCCATTTTATTTGGCCTTTTATTAGTTTTCAATTATTGTTATGATTACTACTGAAAATACTTTTGACATATAGAGGAATTTGGGGTGTTACAAAATAATCTGGTTCGGGTGTCACCTACACTAGATATGCCTCAGGGTCAGATTTGGGTGACTCCTGGAGAAAATGTAACATTTCTGTACACAGTGCTCAACATTCATCTAAGGCCCCTTTCACACATGCAGACCGTTCGTCCATTTTTTCATATGTCCGTTTACGGATCAAAACAGACATCAATGCTTCTCTATGGGATAGCGGACGTTGGCGGATGATCATCTGCTAACGTCCGTTAACATCCGTCTCCGTTAACCACTTCAGCCCCGGACCAATTGGCAGCCAAAGGACCAGAGGTCTTTTTTCAATTTCGCACTGCACTGCTTTAACTGGTAATTGCGCGGTCATGCAATGTTGTAACCAAACGAAATTTGCGTCCTTTTCTTCCCACAAATAGAGCTTTCTTTTGATGGTATTTGATTGCCTTTGTGATTTTTATTTTTTGCGCTATAAACGGAAAAAGACCGCAAATTTTGAAAAAAAAAGATATTTTCTACTTTTTGTTATAAGAAAAATCCATTATACTCAATTTTAGTCAAACATTTGGGCCAAAATGTATTCAACCACATGTCTTTAGTAAAAAAAAATGCCAATAAGCGTATATTTATTGGTTTGCGCAAAAGTTATAGCGCCTACAAACTAGAGTACATTTTCTGGAATTTACACCGCTTTTAATTTATGACTGCCTATCTCATTTCTTGAGGTGCTAAAATGGCAGGGAAGTACAAAACCCCCCCAAATGACCCCATTTTGGAAAGTAGACACCCCAAGCTATTTGCTGAGAGGCATGTTGAGCCCATTGAATATTTTTTTTTTTTAGTCCCAAGTGATTGAATAAAGACAAAAAATTTTTTTTCATAAAGTTGTCACTAAATGATATATTGCTCACACATGCCATGGTTATATGTGGAATTGCACCCCAAAATACATTTTGCTGCTTCTCCTGAGTATGGGGTACCACATGTGTGGGACTTTTTGGGAGCCTAGCCGCGTACGAGGCCCCGAAACCCAAGCACCGCCTTCAGGATTTCTAAGGGTGCAAATTTTTGATTTCACTCCTCACTACCTATCACAGTTTCGAAGGCCATAAAATGCCAAAATAGCACAACCCCCCCCCCCCCCCAAATGACCCCATTTTGGAAAGTAGACACCCCAAGCTATTTGCTGAGAGGCATGTTGAGTACATGGAATATTTTATATTTTGCCACAAGTTGCGGGAACATTACAAACTTTTTTTTTTTTTTTTTGCCCAAAGTTATCACTAAATGATATATTGCCCACACATGCCATGGGCATATGTGGAATTACACCCCAAAATACATTCTGCTGCTTCTCCTGAGTACGGGGATACCACATGTGTGGGACTTTTTGGGAGCCTATCCGCATACGGGACCCCGAAAACCAAGCACCGCCTTCAAGATTTCTAAGGGCATAAATTTTTGATTTCACTCCTCACTACCTATCACAGTTTTGAAGGCCATAAAATGCCAAGATGGCACAAAACCCCCCCAAATGACCCCATTTTGGAAAGTAGACACCCCAAGCTATTTGCTGAGAGGCATGTTGAGCCCATTGAATATTTTTTTTTTTAGTCCCAAGTGCTTGAATAAAGACAAAAAAAAAAAAAAATGTATTCAAAAAGTTGTCACTAAATTATATATTGCTCACACATGCCATGGTTATATATATATATATATATTTTTTTCATTATTCAATCTCTTGGGACAAAAAAAAAAAAATATTTAATGGGCTCAATATTGCTCTCAGCAAATAGCTTTGGGGGTCTACTTTCCAAAATGGGGTCATTTGGGGGGGGGGGGGGGGGGGGGGTTTGAACTGTCCTGGCATTTTATGCACAACATTTAGAAGCTTATGTCACACAAGCCCTTTCTGACACTTTTTGTTTACATGAAAACATTTTTTTTTTTTTGCAAGAAAATTACGTTGAACCCCCAAAAACTATATATATTGTTAAAGCAAAGGCCCTACAGATTAAAATGTGGGTGTTGCATTTTTTTTTTCCACACAGTATTTGCGCGGCGATTTTTCAAACGCATTTTTTGTGGATAAAATACACTTTTTTTTATTTTAATGCACTAAAACACACTATATTGCTCAAATTTTTGATGAAATGAAAAATATGATCTTAGGCCTTCATGCAGCCTCTTGGCTGAACGAAAAAAAATTGATTGGGTATGCCCACCATTAGAATACTTCCCTTCATCCACCCACTTCTAATGATGGGCATACATGCAACATTTATATATGCCGAAGCATGGGGGCATCCTCCCGCAAAAAGTTATGCCACGTACACATGGTCGGACTTTTCCACGGGCAAGCCTCCATCGGAATTTCGACCGTATGTACGTGGCATTAGGAGCAAAATCGCTCCTCCGCCCCTGCTGCCCCCATGCTTCGGCATATATGCTCTTTTTTTTAACTGTGGTGGTGAAATCACCTCCTACAGCGTTGGAGTCGCGGCTTTATGTATCGTGGGAGCAAACGCTGTTGCTGTCAAGATAAATAAATCCGCGCTGCAACTGAATGGCGTACCTGCTAAGCAAATAATGGTTAACATTAAAACAAAGTAACATTACAGTATAACAGTAAGACCTTACCATACCATACCTGCAAAGCAAATACCAAAAAAAAAACATAGTAAAAAATAAAACATTTTGTTAACGCAACCGGTGCCTAAAATATATATATGCCGAAGCATGGGGGCATCCTCCCGCAAAAAAGTTATGCCACGTACACATGGTCGGACTTTTCCACGGGCAAGCCTCCGTCGGAATTTCGACCGTATGTACGTGGCATTAGGAGCAAAATCGCTCCTCCGCCCCTGCTGCCCCCATGCTTCGGCATATATGCTCTTTTTTTTAACTGTGGTGGTGAAATCACCTCCTACAGCGTTGGAGTCGCGGCTTTATGTATCGTGGGAGCAAACGCTTTTGCTGTCAAGATAAATAAATCCGCGCTGCAACTGAATGGCGCACCTGAAAACAAAAAAATGGTTAACAATAAAACACAGTAAACAAAATTACATACCTGAAAAGCAAGCATGATAAAACATTGCAGAATAGAGTAAAAAAGAGCAACAATAGAGAGAGAGAGAACAATAAAACGACAACTATTTTTGTTTTTTTTAGGGGTTTTCTTTTTTATTTTTATTTTTTACACTTTTTTTTTTTAAAACTATAACTATAATTTTAACTGTAACGGTCGGGTCTCAAAATGCGATGGCATTCTTGAGACCCTGTGAAAGTGTATCCTAGCCTGTGAAATGCTGTACCCTACGCTAATACTTCACTAGTGTGTGGTAGCGTTCAAAACATTCACCAATGCAGAGACCAGAATTGTCAGGACAGCGTGGACAATAATAAAGGGTGTCACGCCTTGATCCGCGCTTGGTACAGACACGACATCTTTTTTGGGGGGCTCGTTGGGTAGGGGTACTCGGGAGGACATAAGGAAAATGCCTCTCATACAGCCGGCTAACTGCATTTGGTTGGGAATGGTGAGGTGCAGAACCGTCTTGAAACAGAAGGTCTGTGAGAACCTCTTCCTGGAATTCAAGGAAGGGTAAAGTCCCGCCTGAAGCTCCATATAGCACATGAGCATTCAGAAAAGCCAATTGGAACAAATAAATACACTTTTTTGTACCAGCGTCTAGCCTTACGGGCAACTAGGTACGGCGCCAACAACTGGTCGTTGAGGTCCACCCCTCCTATATTAAGGTTATACTCGTGGTCACAGAGGGGTTTCGTCACAACACCAGCCGCCGTACGAATTTGGACTGTCGTGTCTGCATGAAGGGAGGTAAGAACGAAAAAATTCTTATTATCCCTCCACTTCACAGCGAGCAAATTATTACACTGAAAGCAGGCTCTCTCCCCCAGCCTAAGAGGGGAATTAACAAGCCGCTGGGGAAAGCCCCGGCAATTAGGTCGCACGGTGCCACATGCTCCAATCTGCTGATCAAACAAATGACTAAACAGTGGCACGCTCGTGTAATAATTGTCCACGTACAAGTGGTACCCCTTTCCGAATAAGGGTGACACCAAGTTCCAGACTATCTTGCCAGCGCTCCCTATGTAATCTGGACAGTTCTCCGGCTCTACGTAACTATCTTTTCCCTCATAAACCGAAAAGCTCCACGTATAGCCTGTTGCTACGTCGGGGTGAAGGGACTCCTTTTCGGTGGTAGCGTCTAGGAGCCTCCACCCGCGTGCTGGAGGCTACGTCGGGGTGAAGGGACTCCTTTTCGGTGGTAGCGTCTAGGAGCCTCCACCTGCGTGCTGGGGGCTACGTCGGGGTGAAGGGACTCCTTTTCGGTGGTAGCATCTAGGAGCCTCCACCCGCGTGCTGGAGGCTACGTCGGGGTGAAGGGACTCCTTTTCGGTGGTAGCGTCTAGGAGCCTCCACCCGCGTGCTGGAGGCTACGTCGGGGTGAAGGGACTCCTTTTCGGTGGTAGCGTCTAGGAGCCTCCACCCGCGTGCTGGAGGCTACGTCGGGGTGAAGGGACTCCTTTTCGGTGGTAACGTCTAGGAGCCTCCACCCGCGTGCTGGAGGCTACGTCGGGGTGAAGGGACTCCTTTTCGGTGGTAACGTCTAGGAGCCTCCACCCGCGTGCTGGAGGCTACGTCGGGGTGAAGGGACTCCTTTTCGGTGGTATCGTCTAGGAGCCTCCACCCGCGTGCTGGAGGCTACGTCGGGGTGAAGGGACTCCTTTTCGGTGGTAGCGTCTAGGAGCCTCCACCCGCGTGCTGGAGGCTACGTCGGGGTGAAGGGACTCCTTTTCGGTGGTAGCGTCTAGGAGCCTCCACCCGCGTGCTGGAGGCTACGCCGGGGTGAAGGGACTCCTTTTCGGTGGTAGCGTCTAGGAGCCTCCACCCGCGTGCTGGAGGCTACGTCCGGGTGAAGGGACTCCTTTTCGGTGGTAACGTCTAGGAGCCTCCACCCGCGTGCTGGAGGCTACGTCGGGGTGAAGGGACTCCTTTTCGGTGGTAGGAGCCTACACCCGCGTGCTGGAGGCTACGTCGGGGTGGAAGGACTCCTTTTCGGTGGTAGCGTCTAGGAGCCTCCACCCGCGTGCTGGAGGCTACGTCGGGGTGAAGGGACTCCTTTTCGGTGGAGGCGTGTGAAGGGACTCCTTTTCGGTGTTATTGTCTAGGAGCCTCCCCCGCGAGCTCCTACGTCGGGGTGAAGGGACTCCTTTTCAGTGGTAGCGTCTAGGAGCCTCCACCCGCGTGCTGGAGGCTACGCCGGGGTGAAGGGACTCCTTTTCGGTGGTAACGTCTAGGAGCCTCCACCCGCGTGCTGGAGGCTACGCCGGGGTGAAGGGACTCCTTTTCGGTGGTAGCGTCTAGGAGCCTCCACCCGCGTGCTGGAGGCTACGTCGGGGTGAAGGGACACCTTTTCGGTGGTAGCGTCTAGGAGGCTACGTCGGGGTGAAGGGACTCCTTTTCGGGGTGAAGGGACTCCTTTTCGGTGGTAACGTCTAGGAGCCTCCACCCGCGTGCTGGAGGCTACGTCGGGGTGAAGGGACTCCTTTTCGGTGGTAGCGTCTAGGAGCCTCCACCCGCGTGCTGGAGGCTACGTCGGGGTGAAGGGACTCCTTTTCGGTGGTAGCGTCTAGGAGCCTCCACCCGCGTGCTGGAGGCTACGTCGGGGTGAAGGGACTCCTTTTCGGTGGTAGCGTCTAGGAGCCTCCACCCGCGTGCTGGAGGCTACGTCGGGGTGAAGGGACTCCTTTTCGGTGGTAGCGTCTAGGAGCCTCCACCCGCGTGCTGGAGGCTACGTCGGGGTGAAGGGACTCCTTTTCGGTGGTAGCGTCTAGGAGCCTCCACCCGCGTGCTGGAGGCTACGTCGGGGTGAAGGGACTCCTTTTCGGTGGTAGCGTCTAGGAGCCTCCACCCGCGTGCTGGAGGCTACGTCGGGGTGAAGGGACTCCTTTTCGGTGGTAGCGTCTAGGAGCCTCCACCCGCGTGCTGGAGGCTACGTCGGGGTGAAGGGACTCCTTTTCGGTGGTAGCGTCTAGGAGCCTCCCCCCGCGTGCTGGAGGCTACGTCGGGGTGAAGGGACTCCTTTTCGGTGGTAGCGTCTAGGAGCCTCCACCCGCGTGCTGGAGGCTACGTCGGGGTGAAGGGACTCCTTTTCGGTGGTAGCGTCTAGGAGCCTCCACCCGCGTGCTGGAGGCTACGTCGGGGTGAAGGGACTCCTTTTCGGTGGTAGCGTCTAGGAGCCTCCACCCGCGTGCTGGAGGCTACGTCGGGGTGAAGGGACTCCTTTTCGGTGGTAGCGTCTAGGAGCCTCCACCCGCGTGCTGGAGGCTACGTCGGGGTGAAGGGACTCCTTTTCGGTGGTAGCGTCTAGGAGCCTCCACCCGCGTGCTGGAGGCTACGTCGGGGTGAAGGGACTCCTTTTCGGTGGTAGCGTCTAGGAGCCTCCACCCGCGTGCTGGAGGCTACGTCGGGGTGAAGGGACTCCTTTTCGGTGGTAGCGTCTAGGAGCCTCCACCCGCGTGCTGGAGGCTACGCCGGGGTGAAGGGACTCCTTTTCGGTGGTAGCGTCTAGGAGCCTCCACCCGCGTGCTGGAGGCTACGTCGGGGTGAAGGGACTCCTTTTCGGTGGTAGCGTCTAGGAGCCTCCACCCGCGTGCTGGAGGCTACGTCGGGGTGAAGGGACTCCTTTTCGGTGGTAGCGTCTAGGAGCCTCCACCCGCGTGCTGGAGGCTACGTCGGGGTGAAGGGACTCCTTTTCGGTGGTAACGTCTAGGAGCCTCCACCCGCGTGCTGGAGGCTACGTCGGGGTGAAGGGACTCCTTTTCGGTGGTAACGTCTAGGAGCCTCCACCCGCGTGCTGGAGGCTACGTCGGGGTGAAGGGACTCCTTTTCGGTGGTAGCGTCTAGGAGCCTCCACCCGCGTGCTGGAGGCTACGTCGGGGTGAAGGGACTCCTTTTCGGTGGTAATTGCCTACACCCGCGTTGTAGAGGCCACGTCGGGGTGGAAGGACTTCATTTCGGTGTTATTGTCTAGGAGCCTCCACCCGCGTGCTGGAGGCTACGTCGGGGTGAAGGGACTCCTTTTCGGTGGTAGCGTCTAGGAGCCTCCACCCGCGTGCTGGAGGCTACGTCGGGGTGAAGGGACTCCTTTTCGGTGGTAGCGTCTAGGAGCCTCCACCCGCGTGCTGGAGGCTACGTCGGGGTGAAGGGACTCCTTTTCGGTGGTGACGTCTAGGAGCCTCCACCCGTGTGCTGGAGGCTACGTCGGGGTGAAGGGACTCCTTTTCGGTGGTAACGTCTAGGAGCCTCCACCCGCGTGCTGGAGGCTACGTCGGGGTGAAGGGACTCCTTTTCGGTGGTAACGTCTAGGAGCCTCCACCCGCGTGCTGGAGGCTACGTCGGGGTGAAGGGACTCCTTTTCGGTGGTAACGTCTAGGAGCCTCCACCCGCGTGCTGGAGGCTACGTCGGGGTGAAGGGACTCCTTTTCGGTGGTAACGTCTAGGAGCCTCCACCCGCGTGCTGGAGGCTACGTCGGGGTGAAGGGACTCCTTTTCGGTGGTAACGTCTAGGAGCCTCCACCCGCGTGCTGGAGGCTACGTCGGGGTGAAGGGACTCCTTTTCGGTGGTAGCGTCTAGGAGCCTCCACCCGCGTGCTGGAGGCTACGTCGGGGTGAAGGGACTCCTTTTCGGTGGTAACGTCTAGGAGCCTCCACCCGCGTGCTGGAGGCTACGTCGGGGTGAAGGGACTCCTTTTCGGTGGTAGCGTCTAGGAGCCTCCACCCGCGTGCTGGAGGCTACGTCGGGGTGAAGGGACTCCTTTTCGGTGGTAGCGTCTAGGAGCCTCCACCCGCGTGCTGGAGGCTACGTCGGGGTGAAGGGACTCCTTTTCGGTGGTAACGTCTAGGAGCCTCCACCCGCGTGCTGGAGGCTACGTCGGGGTGAAGGGACTCCTTTTCGGTGGTAGCGTCTAGGAGCCTCCACCCGCGTGCTGGAGGCTACGTCGGGGTGAAGGGACTCCTTTTCGGTGGTAGCGTCTAGGAGCCTCCACCCGCGTGCTGGAGGCTACGTCGGGGTGAAGGGACTCCTTTTCGGTGGTAGCGTCTAGGAGCCTCCACCCGCGTGCTGGAGGCTACGTCGGGGTGAAGGGACTCCTTTTCGGTGGTAACGTCTAGGAGCCTCCACCCGCGTGCTGGAGGCTACGTCGGGGTGAAGGGACTCCTTTTCGGTGGTAACGTCTAGGAGCCTCCACCCGCGTGCTGGAGGCTACGTCGGGGTGAAGGGACTCCTTTTCGGTGGTAGCGTCTAGGAGCCTCCACCCGCGTGCTGGAGGCTACGTCGGGGTGAAGGGACTCCTTTTCGGTGGTAGCGTCTAGGAGCCTCCACCCGCGTGCTGGAGGCTACGTCGGGGTGAAGGGACTCCTTTTCGGTGGTAGCGTCTAGGAGCCTCCACCCGCGTGCTGGAGGCTACGTCGGGGTGAAGGGACTCCTTTTCGGTGGTAACGTCTAGGAGCCTCCACCCGCGTGCTGGAGGCTACGTCGGGGTGAAGGGACTCCTTTTCGGTGGTAACGTCTAGGAGCCTCCACCCGCGTGCTGGAGGCTACGTCGGGGTGAAGGGACTCCTTTTCGGTGGTAGCGTCTAGGAGCCTCCACCCGCGTGCTGGAGGCTACGTCGGGGTGAAGGGACTCCTTTTCGGTGGTAGCGTCTAGGAGCCTCCACCCGCGTGCTGGAGGCTACGTCGGGGTGAAGGGACTCCTTTTCGGTGGTAGCGTCTAGGAGCCTCCACCCGCGTGCTGGAGGCTACGTCGGGGTGAAGGGACTCCTTTTCGGTGGTAGCGTCTAGGAGCCTCCACCCGCGTGCTGGAGGCTACGTCGGGGTGAAGGGACTCCTTTTCGGTGGTAGCGTCTAGGAGCCTCCACCCGCGTGCTGGAGGCTACGTCGGGGTGAAGGGACTCCTTTTCGGTGGTAGCGTCTAGGAGCCTCCACCCGCGTGCTGGAGGCTACGTCGGGGTGAAGGGACTCCTTTTCGGTGGTAGCGTCTAGGAGCCTCCACCCGCGTGCTGGAGGCTACGTCGGGGTGAAGGGACTCCTTTTCGGTGGTAACGTCTAGGAGCCTCCACCCGCGTGCTGGAGGCTACGTCGGGGTGAAGGGACTCCTTTTCGGTGGTAACGTCTAGGAGCCTCCACCCGCGTGCTGGAGGCTACGTCGGGGTGAAGGGACTCCTTTTCGGTGGTAACGTCTAGGAGCCTCCACCCGCGTGCTGGAGGCTACGTCGGGGTGAAGGGACTCCTTTTCGGTGGTAGCGTCTAGGAGCCTCCACCCGCGTGCTGGAGGCTACGTCGGGGTGAAGGGACTCCTTTTCGGTGGTAGCGTCTAGGAGCCTCCACCCGCGTGCTGGAGGCTACGTCGGGGTGAAGGGACTCCTTTTCGGTGGTAACGTCTAGGAGCCTCCACCCGCGTGCTGGAGGCTACGTCGGGGTGAAGGGACTCCTTTTCGGTGGTAGCGTCTAGGAGCCTCCACCCGCGTGCTGGAGGCTACGTCGGGGTGAAGGGACTCCTTTTCGGTGGTAGCGTCTAGGAGCCTCCACCCGCGTGCTGGAGGCTACGTCGGGGTGAAGGGACTCCTTTTCGGTGGTAGCGTCTAGGAGCCTCCACCCGCGTGCTGGAGGCTACGTCGGGGTGAAGGGACTCCTTTTCGGTGGTAACGTCTAGGAGCCTCCACCCGCGTGCTGGAGGCTACGTCGGGGTGAAGGGACTCCTTTTCGGTGGTAGCGTCTAGGAGCCTCCACCCGCGTGCTGGAGGCTACGTCGGGGTGAAGGGACTCCTTTTCGGTGGTAGCGTCTAGGAGCCTCCACCCGCGTGCTGGAGGCTACGTCGGGGTGAAGGGACTCCTTTTCGGTGGTAGCGTCTAGGAGCCTCCACCCGCGTGCTGGAGGCTACGTCGGGGTGAAGGGACTCCTTTTCGGTGGTAGCGTCTAGGAGCCTCCACCCGCGTGCTGGAGGCTACGTCGGGGTGAAGGGACTCCTTTTCGGTGGTAGCGTCTAGGAGCCTCCACCCGCGTGCTGGAGGCTACGTCGGGGTGAAGGGACTCCTTTTCGGTGGTAACGTCTAGGAGCCTCCACCCGCGTGCTGGAGGCTACGTCGGGGTGAAGGGACTCCTTTTCGGTGGTAGCGTCTAGGAGCCTCCACCCGCGTGCTGGAGGCTACGTCGGGGTGAAGGGACTCCTTTTCGGTGGTAGCGTCTAGGAGCCTCCACCCGCGTGCTGGAGGCTACGTCGGGGTGAAGGGACTCCTTTTCGGTGGTAGCGTCTAGGAGCCTCCACCCGCGTGCTGGAGGCTACGTCGGGGTGAAGGGACTCCTTTTCGGTGGTAGCGTCTAGGAGCCTCCACCCGCGTGCTGGAGGCTACGTCGGGGTGAAGGGACTCCTTTTCGGTGGTAGCGTCTAGGAGCCTCCACCCGCGTGCTGGAGGCTACGTCGGGGTGAAGGGACTCCTTTTCGGTGGGTCTAGGAGCCTCCACCCGCGTGCTGGAGGCCACGTCGGGGTGAAGGGACTCCTTTTCGGTGGCTACGTCGGGGAGCCTCCACCCGCGTGCTGGAGTCTACGTCGGGGTGAAGGGACTCCTTTTCGGTGGTAGCGTCTAGGAGCCTCCACCCGCGTGCTGGAGGCTACGTCGGGGTGGAGGGACTCCTTTTCGGTGGTAGCGTCTAGGAGCCTCCACCCGCGTGCTGGAGGCTACGTCGGGGTGAAGGGACTCCTTTTCGGTGGTAGCGTCTAGGAGCCTCCACCCGCGTGCTGGAGGCTACGTCGGGGTGAAGGGACTCCTTTTCGGTGGTAGCGTCTAGGAGCCTCCACCCGCGTGCTGGAGGCTACGTCGGGGTGAAGGGACTCCTTTTCGGTGGTAGCGTCTAGGAGCCTCCACCCGCGTGCTGGAGGCTACGTCGGGGTGAAGGGACTCCTTTTCGGTGGTAGCGTCTAGGAGCCTCCACCCGCGTGCTGGAGGCTACGCCGGGGTGAAGGGACTCCTTTTCGGTGGTAGCGTCTAGGAGCCTCCACCCGCGTGCTGGAGGCTACGTCGGGGTGAAGGGACTCCTTTTCGGTGGTAGCGTCTAGGAGCCTCCACCCGCGTGCTGGAGGCTACGTCGGGGTGAAGGGACTCCTTTTCGGTGGTAGCGTCTAGGAGCCTCCACCCGCGTGCTGGAGGCTACGTCGGGGTGAAGGGACTCCTTTTCGGTGGTAGCGTCTAGGAGCCTCCACCCGCGTGCTGGAGGCTACGTCGGGGTGAAGGGACTCCTTTTCGGTGGTAGCGTCTAGGAGCCTCCACCCGCGTGCTGGAGGCTACGTCGGTGCGAAGGGACTCCTTTTCGGTGGTAGCGTCTAGGAGCCTCCACCCGCGTGCTGGAGGCTACGTCGGGGTGAAGGGACTCCTTTTCGGTGGTAGCGTCTAGGAGCCTCCACCCGCGTGCTGGAGGCTACGTCGGGGTGAAGGGACTCCTTTTCGGTGGTAGCGTCTAGGAGCCTCCACCCGCGTGCTGGAGGCTACGTCGGGGTGAAGGGACTCCTTTTCGGTGGTAGCGTCTAGGAGGCTACGTCGGGGTGAAGGGACTCCTTTTCGGTGGTAGAGTCTAGGAGCCTCCACCCGCGTGCTGGAGGCTACGTCGGGGTGAAGGGACTCCTTTTCGGTGGTAACGTCTAGGAGCCTCCACCCGCGTGCTGGAGGCTACGTCGGGGTGAAGGGACTCCTTTTCGGTGGTAACGTCTAGGAGCCTCCACCCGCGTGCTGGAGGCTACGTCGGGGTGAAGGGACTCCTTTTCGGTGGTAGCGTCTAGGAGCCTCCACCCGCGTGCTGGAGGCTACGTCGGGGTGAAGGGACTCCTTTTCGGTGGTAGCGTCTAGGAGCCTCCACCCGCGTGCTGGAGGCTACGTCGGGGTGAAGGGACTCCTTTTCGGTGGTAACGTCTAGGAGCCTCCACCCGCGTGCTGGAGGCTACTTAGGGACTCCTTTTCGGTGGTAGCGACTAGGAGCCTCCACCCGCGTGCTGGAGGCTACGTCGGGGTGAAGGGACTCCTTTTCGGTGGTAGGTCTAGGAGCCTCCAGCCGCCTGCTGGAGGCTACGTCGGGGTGAAGGGACTCCTTTTCGGTGGTAGCGTCTAGGAGCCTCCACCCGCGTGCTGGAGGCTACGTCGGGGTGAAGGGACTCCTTTTCGGTGGTAGCGTCTAGGAGCCTCCACCCGCGTGCTGGAGGCTACGTCGGGGTGAAGGGACTCCTTTTCGGTGGTAGCGTCTAGGAGCCTCCACCCGCGTGCTGGAGGCTACGTCGGGGTGAAGGGACTCCTTTTCGGTGGTAGCGTCTAGGAGCCTCCACCCGCGTGCTGGAGGCTACGTCGGGGTGAAGGGACTCCTTTTCGGTGGTAGCGTCTAGGAGCCTCCACCCGCGTGCTGGAGGCTACGTCGGGGTGAAGGGACTCCTTTTCGGTGGTGACGTCTAGGAGCCTCCACCCGCGTGCTGGAGGCTACGCAGGGGTGAAGGGACTCCTTTTCGGTGGTAACGTCTAGGAGCCTCCACCCGCGTGCTGGAGGCTACGTCGGGGTGAAGGGACTCCTTTTCGGTGGTAACGTCTAGGAGCCTCCACCCGCGTGCTGGAGGCTACGTCGGGGTGAAGGGACTCCTTTTCGGTGGTAGCGTCTAGGAGCCTCCACCCGCGTGCTGGAGGCTACGTCGGGGTGAAGGGACTCCTTTTCGGTGGTAGCGTCTAGGAGCCTCCACCCGCGTGCTGGAGGCTACGTCGGGGTGAAGGGACTCCTTTTCGGTGGTAGCGTCTAGGAGCCTCCACCCGCGTGCTGGAGGCTACGTCGGGGTGAAGGGACTCCTTTTCGGTGGTAGCGTCTAGGAGCCTCCACCCGCGTGCTGGAGGCTACGTCGGGGTGATGGGACTCCTTTTCGGTGGTAGCGTCTAGGAGCCTCCACCCGCGTGCTGGAGGCTACGTCGGGGTGAAGGGACTCCTTTTCGGTGGTAGCGTCTAGGAGCCTCCACCCGCGTGCTGGAGGCTACGTCGGGGTGAAGGGACTCCTTTTCGGTGGTAGCGTCTAGGAGCCTCCACCCGCGTGCTGGAGGCTACGTCGGGGTGAAGGGACTCCTTTTCGGTGGTAGCGTCTAGGAGCCTCCACCCGCGTGCTGGAGGCTACGTCGGGGTGAAGGGACTCCTTTTCGGTGGTAGCGTCTAGGAGCCTCCACCCGCGTGCTGGAGGCTACGTCGGGGTGAAGGGACTCCTTTTCGGTGGTAGCGTCTAGGAGCCTCCACCCGCGTGCTGGAGGCTACGTCGGGGTGAAGGGACTCCTTTTCGGTGGTAGCGTCTAGGAGCCTCCACCCGCGTGCTGGAGGCTACGTCGGGGTGAAGGGACACCTTTTCGGTGGTAGCGTCTAGGAGCCTCCACCCGCGTGCTGGAGGCTACGTCGGGGTGAAGGGACTCCTTTTCGGTGGTAGCGTCTAGGAGCCTCCCCCGCGTGCTGGAGGCTACGCCGGGGTGAAGGGACTCCTTTTCGGTGGTAGCGTCTAGGAGCCTCCACCCGCGTGCTGGAGGCTACGTCGGGGTGAAGGGACTCCTTTTCGGTGGTAGCGTCTAGGAGCCTCCACCCGCGTGCTGGAGGCTACGCGGGGGTGAAGGGACTCCTTTTCGGTGGTAGCGTCTAGGAGCCTCCACCCGCGTGCTGGAGGCTACGTCGGGGTGAAGGGACTCCTTTTCGGTGGTAGCGTCTAGGAGCCTCCACCCGCGTGCTGGAGGCTACGCGGGGTGAAGGGACTCCTTTTCGGTGGTAACGTCTAGGAGCCTCCACCCGCGTGCTGGAGGGACTCCACCCGCGTGCTGGAGGCTACGTCGGGGTGAAGGGACTCCTTTTCGGTGGTAACGTCTAGGAGCCTCCACCCGCGTGCTGGAGGCTACGTCGGGGTGAAGGGACTCCTTTTCGGTGGTAGCGTCTAGGAGCCTCCACCCGCGTGCTGGAGGCTACGTCGGGGTGAAGGGACTCCTTTTCGGTGGTAGCGTCTAGGAGCCTCCACCCGCGTGCTGGAGGCTACGTCGGGGTGAAGGGACTCCTTTTCGGTGGTAACGTCTAGGAGCCTCCACCCGCGTGCTGGAGGCTACGTCGGGGTGAAGGGACTCCTTTTCGGTGGTAGCGTCTAGGAGCCTCCACCCGCGTGCTGGAGGCTACGTCGGGGTGAAGGGACTCCTTTTCGGTGGTAGCGTCTAGGAGCCTCCACCCGCGTGCTGGAGGCTACGTCGGGGTGAAGGGACTCCTTTTCGGTGGTACGTCTAGGAGCCTCCACCCGCGTTGTAGAGGCCACGTCGGGGTGAAGGGACTCCTTTTCGGTGTTATTGTCTAGGAGCCTCCACCCGCGTGCTGGAGGCTACGTCGGGGTGAAGGGACTCCTTTTCGGTGGTAGCGTCTAGGAGCCTCCACCCGCGTGCTGGAGGCTACGTCGGGGTGAAGGGACTCCTTTTCGGTGGTAGCGTCTAGGAGCCTCCACCCGCGTGCTGGAGGCTACGTCGGGGTGAAGGGACTCCTTTTCGGTGGTAGCGTCTAGGAGCCTCCACCCGCGTGCTGGAGGCTACGTCGGGGTGAAGGGACTCCTTTTCGGGGGTAGCGTCTAGGAGCCTCCACCCGCGTGCTGGAGGCTACGTCGGGGTGAAGGGACTCCTTTTCGGTGGTAGCGTCTAGGAGCCTCCACCCGCGTGCTGGAGGCTACGTCGGGGTGAAGGGACTCCTTTTCGGTGGTAGCGTCTAGGAGCCTCCACCCGCGTGCTGGAGGCTACGTCGGGGTGAAGGGACTCCTTTTCGGTGGTAGCGTCTAGGAGCCTCCACCCGCGTGCTGGAGGCTACGTCGGGGTGAAGGGACTCCTTTTCGGTGGTAGCGTCTAGGAGCCTCCACCCGCGTGCTGGAGGCTACGTCGGGGTGAAGGGACTCCTTTTCGGTGGTAGCGTCTAGGAGCCTCCACCCGCGTGCTGGAGGCTACGTCGGGGTGAAGGGACTCCTTTTCGGTGGTAGCGTCTAGGAGCCTCCACCCGCGTGCTGGAGGCTACGTCGGGGTGAAGGGACTCCTTTTCGGTGGTAGCGTCTAGGAGCCTCCACCCGCGTGCTGGAGGCTACGTCGGGGTGAAGGGACTCCTTTTCGGTGGTAGCGTCTAGGAGCCTCCACCCGCGTGCTGGAGGCTACGTCGGGGTGAAGGGACTTCTTTTCGGTGGTAGCGTCTAGGAGCCTCCACCCGCGTGCTGGAGGCTACGCCGGGGTGAAGGGACTCCTTTTCGGTGGTAGCGTCTAGGAGCCTCCACCCGCGTGCTGGAGGCTACGTCGGGGTGAAGGGACTCCTTTTGGTCGGTAGCGTCTAGGAGCCTCCACCCGCGTGCTGGAGGCTACGTCGGGGTGAAGGGACTCCTTTTCGGTGGTAGCGTCTAGGAGCCTCCACCCGCGTGCTGGAGGCTACGTCGGGGTGAAGGGACTCCTTTTCGGTGGTAGCGTCTAGGAGCCTCCACCCGCGTGCTGGAGGCTACGTCGGGGTGAAGGGACTCCTTTTCGGTGGTAGCGTCTAGGAGCCTCCACCCGCGTGCTGGAGGCTACGCCGGGGTGAAGGGACTCCTTTTCGGTGGTAGCGTCTAGGAGCCTCCACCCGCGTGCTGGAGGCTACGTCGGGGTGAAGGGACTCCTTTTCGGTGGTAGCGTCTAGGAGCCTCCACCCGCGTGCTGGAGGCTACGTCGGGGTGAAGGGACTCCTTTTCGGTGGTAGCGTCTAGGAGCCTCCACCCGCGTGCTGGAGGCTACGCCGGGGTGAAGGGACTCCTTTTCGGTGGTACGTCTAGGAGCCTCCACCCGCGTGCTGGAGGCTACGTCGGGGTGAAGGGACTCCTTTTCGGTGGTAGCGTCTAGGAGCCTCCACCCGCGTGCTGGAGGCTACGTCGGGGTGAAGGGACTCCTTTTCGGTGGTAGCGTCTAGGAGCCTCCACCCGCGTGCTGGAGGCTACGTCGGGGTGAAGGGACTCCTTTTCGGTGGTAGCGTCTAGGAGCCTCCACCCGCGTGCTGGAGGCTACGTCGGGGTGGAGGGACTCCTTTTCGGTGGTAGCGTCTAGGAGCCTCCACCCGCGTGCTGGAGGCTACGTCGGGGTGAAGGGACTCCTTTTCGGTGGTAGCGTCTAGGAGCCTCCACCCGCGTGCTGGAGGCTACGTCGGGGTGAAGGGACTCCTTTTCGGTGGTAGCGTCTAGGAGCCTCCACCCGCGTGCTGGAGGCTACGTCGGGGTGAAGGGACTCCTTTTCGGTGGTAGCGTCTAGGAGCCTCCACCCGCGTGCTGGAGGCTACGTCGGGGTGAAGGGACTCCTTTTCGGTGGTAGCGTCTAGGAGCCTCCACCCGCGTGCTGGAGGCTACGTCGGGGTGAAGGGACTCCTTTTCGGTGGTAGCGTCTAGGAGCCTCCACCCGCGTGCTGGAGGCTACGTCGGGGTGAAGGGACTCCTTTTCGGTGGTAGCGTCTAGGAGCCTCCACCCGCGTGCTGGAGGCTACGTCGGG
>CM053026.1:710092719-710296131 GCA_028564925.1 Lithobates sylvaticus | reverse complement strand
CCCTTACATCAGGGTCCCCAGAGAGCCCCCCTTACATCAGGGTCCCCCAGAGATCCCCCCCTTACATCAGGGTCCCCAGAGATCCCCCCTTACATCAGGGTCACCCAGAGAGCCCCCCTTACTCAGGGTCCCCAGAGAGCCCCCCCTTACATCAGGGTCCCCAGAGATCCCCCCCTTTACATCAGGGTCCCCAGAGATCCCCCCTTACATCAGGGTCCCCAGAGATCCCCCCTTACATCAGGGTCCCCAGAGAGCCCCCCCTTACATCAGGGTCCCCAGAGAGCCCCCCCTTACATCAGGGTCCCCAGAGATCCCCCTTACATCAGGGTCCCCAGAGATCCCCCCTTACATCAGGGTCCCCAGAGAGACCCCCCCTTACATCAGGGTCCCCAGAGAGCCCCCCCTTACATCAGGGTCCCCAGAGATCCCCCCCCTTACATCAGGGTCCCCAGAGAGCCCCCCTTACATCAGGGTCCCCCCCCCCTTACATCAGGGTCCCCAGAGAGCCCCCCTTACATCAGGGTCCCCAGAGATACCCCCCCCTTACATCAGGGTCCCCAGAGATCCCCCCTTACATCAGGGTCCCCAGAGATCCCCCCTTACATCAGGGTCCCCAGAGATCCCCCCCCCTTACATCAGGGTCCCCAGAGAGCCCCGCCTACATCAGGGTCCCCATTACCTTACATCAGGGTCCCAGAGATCCCCCCACTTACATCAGGGTCCCCAGAGAGCCTCCCCCTTACATTACGTGTAATGTATCCCGCCCACCGGGATCCCTTCCCCAGCTCTGTATGCCATTCCGCCACACAAACCTTCCTCTTCTATGGGGCGCAGGGTGGAGGGACAGACAGCTATTGGATTCGGATTTTACCTCCCCTACCCTGGCCCTCTAGGCAGCCGCCTGACCCGCCCCCCACATCCCGACACTGGACCCGATCTCTCTGTACGGTGACTGAATATGACACTTACTATATCTAGATGGGAAAGGATGTGGGTGTGATCCCCGAGAAATCCGCTGGATGGCGCTGTTCCTCGTCAATGACAGGAGCTGATGAGACACGCCCTCTCGCTACGAATCCGCGGAACAAAATGGCGCCGCCGCTCTGCCCCCTCGCGCTCGGTATAACCGCTTTCTCGCCCGCCAATCAGAGGAGACGCCCCCCCCCTCTTCCGCACGGGCGCGCGCTGGCTGAGTGTGAGGCCGGTCAGTCATGATGTCCAGTGAGAGGAGGAGAGAGGATTCGGCGTTCATCACCCTCCAGCCTGTGTGTCTGTAAGTAGAAGGAGGACAACTTACCGCACACCTTCCCCTCCCCCTCCGCCTTTGTGACACTTTGCTGGGGATTATCTCTGTACAATTAGCAAATATAAAAGGTAATTGTTGAACATTTTTCTACCACTCCATTGTTGTGTGATAAGAGATTCTATGTCCTTCTCCACAATAAAGCTTCTTCCATCCATGTAGATCTTCTATACCTGATCATTACACCAATGTTATTACATATCATCCTCAGTGATAGGACAAGACACCCAGATTAACCTCTTCAGCCCCAGAACATTTACCCCCCTTTCATGGCCAGGCCCTTTTTTTTGCGATACGGCACTGCGTTACTTTAACTGACAATTGCGCAGTCGTGCGACGTACCCAAATACAACTTGTGTCCCTTTTCCCCACAAATAGAGATTTCTTTTGGTGGTATTTGATCACCTCTGCGGCTTTTTTATTTATTTTTGCACCGTAAACAAAAAGACAATATTTTTTATTTATTTTTCCTTGTTGTAAACGGCGTTCAAACCACACATGTGATGTATCACCACGATTGTTGGAGCGGAGCGATTATTCTAGAACAAGACCTCCTCTGGAACTCTAAACGGGTAACCATAAAATTATTATTAAAGCCTCGTCTATGGAGATTTTTAAATACCGAAGTTTGGCGCCATTCCACGTATTTTTCAAAGCTTGACATGTTATCTATTTACTCGACGCAACATCATCTTTCACATTATACAAAAAATAATAATTGGGCTAACTTTTACCGGGTTTTTTTTTTTTTTTTTTTTTTTATTATTATTCATTGAAGTGTATTATTTTTCCGCCAAAAAATTGTGTTTGAAAGGCCGTTGCGCAAATACAGAATGACATGTAATATTGCACCAACCACCATTTTATTCTTTAGCCGCTTCCCGACCGGCCCCTGTAAATATACGTCGGCGTTACTTTGAATTTCCCACCGTGCACGCGCTTGCCGTGGGTCCCACGGACTCGATCGCCGAGGGGATACCCGCGATCGTGTCACGGAGCTGAAGAACGGGGAGATGCCGATCTAAACAGCATCTCCTCGTTCTGCCTGGTGACAGGACACCGATTGTCTGTTCCCTGTCATCGGGAGCAGCGATCAGTGTGGTGTCACACACAGCCACGCCCCCAGACAGTTAGAAACACGCCCCTAGGATACATTTAACCCCGCCCCCTAGTGGTTAACCCCTTCACTGCCAGTGACATTTTTACAGTAATCAATGCAATTTTATAGCATCGATCGCTGTATTAATGCCAATGGTCCTAAAAATATGTCAAAATTGTCCGATGTGTCCGCCATAATGTTGCAGTCGTGATAAAAAAAAAATCGCTGATCGCCGCCCTTACTAGTAAAAAAAAAAAATGTATTAATAAAAATGCCATAAAACTATCCCATATTTTGTAGACGCTATAACTTTTGCGCAAACCAATCAATATACGCTTATTGCGATTTTTTTTATTTTATTTTTTTTTTATAAAAATATGTAGAAAAAATACGTATCGGCCTAAACTGAGGGAAAAAAAATGTTTTTTTTTTTTTATATATATTTTTGGGGGATATTTCTTATAGCAAAAAGTAAAAAATAATGCGTTTTTTTTTTTTTTTTAAACTGTCGCTCCTTTTTGTTTATAGCGCAAAAAATAACCTCAGAGGTGATCAAATACCACCAAAAGAAAGCGCTATTTGTGGGGAAAAAAGGATGTCAATTTTGTTTGGGAGCCACGTCGCACGACCGCGCAATTGTCAGTTAAAGCGACGCAGTGCCGAATCGCAAAAAGTGCTCTGGTCAGGAAGGGGGTAAATCCTTCCGGGGCTGAAGTAGTTAGGGGTTTACAGGATCATCAGTATGGTGGTGGGGGGCATATATTGCAGCGTGCCCCTTCTGATGGGGAACCCGCAGGTTGTTGGTGCAGATGGAAGAGGGAGGGAGTTTGCAGGGTGATCCTTAATTGCTTAGCGCCGATCGTACGCACATGTGTGGTCTCGGATTTAAGGGGTTATACTGGGAGCGGGCGATCGGCTCTTCAGGGATAATAACTGATGGCTGAAAGCCACTCGGCTGTTATCCCAAAGGAGCGAGAGGGGACGTCCCGTCGCTCTTCCCGGACCTCTCGATCCGCCACTTCTGCTATGCTGGCTACAGTAAGACTGGAAGGAAGCCAGAAACAGCTTTGTTCCCGTCTTCTCTCTGTAAACACGGAAGCAACGTCACAACGTCTCTTCCGGTTTACTCGGCTGCCAATGGCGCCGTTTAAAAAAAGAAAAATTACAGTATTCAGAATCGCCATTTTTGGACTTTGAAGTGCAAAGGAGAGATTTGGGGTCTTTTAGACCCCCATCCCTGCGAGCTTGCACAGTAAAGAAAAGTCACACGTAAGTTGGGCCCACATATGTAAACATTGTTTAATGCACACATGTGAGGTATCACCGCGATCATCAGAGTGAGAGCAATAATTCTAGCACTAGACCGCCTCTGTAACTCTAACCTGGTAACCGTTAATTTTTATTAATGCGTCGCCTATGGAGATTTTTAGGTACCGTAGTTTGACACCATTCCACCACTGTGTGCAATTTCAAAGCATGACATGTTAGGTATCTATTTACTCTGCGTAACATCATCTTTCACATTATACAACAAAATGGGGCTAACTTTACTGTTTAGTGTTTTTTTAATTCATGAAAGTGTCTTTTTCCCCAAAGTTAGAAAGACCGCTGCGCAAATACAGTGCGACATAAAATATTGCAAAGATCGCTATTTTATTCTCTAGGGCGGGGATATGCAATTAGTGGACCTCCAGCTGTTGCAGAACTACAAGTCCCATGAGGCATAGCAAGACTCTGACAGCCACAAGCATGACACGCAGAGGCATGATGGGACTTGTAGTTTTGCAATAGCTGGAGGTCTGCTAATTGCATATCCCTGCTCTAGGGTCTATGCTATATATATATATATATATATATATATATATATATATGTATATGTATGTATGTGTGTGTGTATATGTATATTTTAGGGCTGAAACAAATAATCGATTAATCGACAACTAATCGATTATGAAATTAATCGATTACTATTTTCATTGATTAATCGGCCAGTAACATAATGGGGTTAAAAAAAAAAAAAACTAAAATGAGCCCCTTATAGTACAAAGAGCAAATAATCGCTACTGTAAATATTACTTTCACAGTTCTACAGGCTTATTTTAGTCTTTTTTAACCCCATTATGTTACTAAACGTCTTAGACCTGGTTCACATCTGTGTTTTTTGGTGCTTTTTGCTGAAATGTACTACAGTTCTTTTACATGGTTTCCTATGGGACACGTTCACATCTATACCGCTGCGTATTTGGAAAGGGTCAGGGATTTTTTTAACGCAAAACAGTTTTTTTTATTTTGGTTCAATATACTTCAATGGAGAAGCTGTAGAAAAGCATGCAATACAATTTTGCAGCAATTTTTTTAATCTGTCCAACAACAAATTGGCCAAAAAACAGTATGTCTCTTCTAATAGTATATACAGTATATCTCCTCTAATAGTATATACAGTATATATATCCTCTAATAGTGTATACAATATATCTCTTCTGTCTGTTATTCTCAGAGTGGATTTGATATTTTGCTCCCTAACCATATAGTTGGTTGTTTATATTTATCACTGCATAGAGATATTTAAGAATAAATTGTCTTTTTTTTTTTTAAACTTTACATATTAACTAAATTATACACCACACTTTTTTTATTTAAGGTTATTAACCGATTAATCAAAACAATAATCGGCCAACTAATCGATTGAAAATAATCGTTGGTTGCAGCCCTAGTATATTTGTTTAGGGGTTTTAAGTAATTTTCTATCAAAAAATACGGATTTTAACTTGTAAGCAACAAATGTCAGAAATAGGCTCAGGCATGAAAGGGTTAAGAAAGGTAAGGGGGGGGGAACATCACCGATCATTATAGATACATAAAACGGTGACGGCCTTTACCATTCTTGGTGGCTTCAGTAATGTAAAAATGTTTACTAAAAATTGTATTACTGTTTTTTTGTAAAACCAAATAAAAACGATTGAAACAGACCGAGTGCCATCCTCCTTTTTTTTTTTGTGAAGTGTATTGTCTATGTATACATCTAGGTTTGTCCCAAGCATGTTTGAAGCCATTTACTGTTGTCTGTGTCACTACCTCTGCTGGTAGTTTATTCCAAGTATCAACTACCCTGTCAGTAAAATAATAAGATTAGTTTTAAACTTTTCTCCAGTTAGTGTTGAGGTCATGTCCTGCGTGTTCTTGATTTTGGTTTTATATTAAAAAAAACTGCCCTTCTGAACCTTATTCACCCCCTTGATGTATTTAACCATTTCCGGACCGCCCACCGTCGTTATACGTCGGTACTTTGAAGAGGAATATCATTGTTATGGCAGCAGCTAGCTGCCATAACCCCGGTATCCTCTTCTTCAGCGGGCAGTCTGCTTCAAGATAAAAGTGGTCTCTGCAGCGGATTCGCCACAAGATCACTTTTATCGTTGGTGGGAGAGGGCCCCCCCTCCCGGCGCCCTCCGGAGCCGTCGGTAGCGGCGGAGGCGATCAGATCCTCTCCCTAGCCTGACATGGAGACGAGTGAAGGGAAGATGGCCCCCACCCGTCTTCATATCATTGCAGGGCGGAAGCAACGTCAAAACATCACTTCTGCCCATAGCTCTTAAAGAGCCATTGTTATTTTTTTCTCAGAATTTTTTTTTAAATTACATTTTTCTTTTGTGTAAATATGAGATCTGAGGTCTTTTTGACCCCGGATCTCATATTCAACCGCTTCAGCCCCGGATTTTACCCCCTTCCTGACCAGAGCACGTTTTGCGATTCGGCACTGCGTCGCTTTAACTGACAATTGCGCGGTCGTGCGACATTGTACCCAAACAAAATTGATGTCCTTTTTTTCCCCACAAATAGAGCTTTCTTTTGGTGGTATTTGATCACCTCTACAAAATAGGGGATCATTTTATGGCATTTTTATTAAACATTTTTTTTTTTTTTTTACTAGTAATTGCAGCGATCTGCAATTTTGACACATTTTTGAGACCATTGGCATTTATACAGCGATCAGTGCTATACAAATGCATTGATTACTGTAAAAATGTCACTGGCAGGGAAGGGGTTAACACTAGGGGGCAATCAAGGGGTTAATTGTGTTCCCTAGTATGTGTTCTAACTGAAGGGGAGATGACAGATCACTGTTCATACTCTGTATGAGCAGACAATCTGTCTCTTCTCCCCGGAAACTGTGTGTTTACGCATTCAGATCCCGGTTCTCCGTGTGTCAGCAGCGATTGCGGGAGCCCATCAGTGATTGTGACCGCCAACTCTGGGGGCAAGCAGCGTGCACGCCCCTAATGCCCACAGAGCGTAGCAATGTTGCATAACGTCGCTTCGCCCAGCCATGCCATTCTGCCACAGTACAACTGCAGTGGCTGGTCGGCAAGTGGTTAAGAGGACCTGTCATGCTTTTTTTCTATTACAATTGGTGTTTACATTCCTTGTAATAGGAATAAAAGTGACACAATTTTTTATTTTATTTTTTAAAAAGAACAGTGTAAAAATAAAAGGTAAAATAAATAAGAATAAATTTAAATAAATCCTGCGGAGCTCGCATGCAGAAGCGAACGCATACGTGAGTAGCGCCCGCATATGAAAACAGTGTTCAAACCACACGTGTGAGGTATCGCCGCGATCGGTAAAGCGAGAGCAATTATTTTCTTCTGTAACTCAAAACATGAAACCTGTAGAATTTTTGAAACGTCGCCTATGGAGATTTTTAAGGGTAAAAGTTTGTCGCCATTCCACGAGCGGGTGCAATTTTGAAGCGTGACATGTAGGGTATCAATTTACTCGGCGTAACATTATCTTTCACAATATAAAAGTGCGCTTGTAAGACCACTGGGCAAATAGGGTGTGACAGAAAGCATTGCAACGACCACCATTTTATTCTCGAAGGTGTTGGAAAAAATATATATAATGTTTGGGGGTTCTAAGTAATTTTCTAGCAAAAACTTGTAAACAACAAATCTCAGAAAGAGGCTCGGTCCTTAAGTGGTTAAAGGTTTAAGGACGTATGTGGGGGTTTCCCTGCATCCAATTCGCATGACATGCGAGTGTGACCGTCTCCCAATGGAGCCTGTTCACACAGGTCCGGGGCAACCAGGGGGCTTATTACAAAAGGGTCCTGTGCATGTTTGGGTCCAGTTCAGGTGAAAATTTAGGCAAAATTGTGCACCTAAATCGGTGAACAGGCATGAACCCGCGGCAGCACATATGTGAATCCGGCCTCAATCATGTCTCCCTTTTCTCGTCTTTCCTCCAGACTGTACATATTAAGTTCCTGAAGTCGCTCTCGATATGTTTTATCCCCCAAACCTTTCACCATTTTTGTTACCCATCTCTGGACTCGTTCTTATATCTTACATTCAGCATGTTTGCGGGTGGTCAGGAGGAGGATCAGGAGTCAGACTGCCCAGAATTTAGGATGGAGATGGAGTCTCAGATTGTCCAAAGTGACCTCCTGAGTGCCTTGTGAAGTCACCTGGGGGACGGGGGGCATTTCACTGTTTGATTACGACAAGAAAACCGCTTGTCCTCACAATAAACCAAACTGATCATCTCTGCTAAAGACCAATTTATTCAATTGAACTTTCTACCTAGGATTAACTATATACTCCCCAGAGATGGCATAACATCAACCCTACTGTCTCCCCTATCTGCAGCAGATATCAGCCTGAGATGGGCACCTTTTATCACATGATGTGGAGTTGTCCTTAAAGAGGAGGTCCACCTGAAATTTTTTTTTTTAAAAGTCAGCAGCTACAAATACTGCAGCTGCTGACTTTTAATAAATAGACACTTACCTGTTCCAGGTTCCAGCGATGTCGGCAGAAGATGACGAACGATCGCTCGTCTCTCGGCTGCCCCCGCGCCATCCTCTGTCAGGGAATCAGGAAGTGAAGCTTGCGACTTCACTGCCCGGTTCCCTACTGCGCATGCGCGAGTCGCGCTGCGTGTCTTTATTGGTCCCCATTGTGTCCTGGGAACTGTGTGTTTCCCAAGACACAACGGGGCATCTGCAGATAGGGGTGGGCATCCTCGGATAGGGGCGGGGCAGCTGGGGCTAGCTAGTCCTGGAAGTGGGTGCAGATACCTGTATTATACAGGTATTCCTCCCCCGGAGGGGGGGAGGAATTCGATAAGCGGAAGTTCCACTTTAGGGTGGAGCTCCGCTTTAAGCTACAGGAAGCCGGTCCAAGCAACAGAATCCATTGGTCCGTTTCTAACCTTTTAGTTCCCCTATGGCCCCTCTTCTGTTTAGCAGAGACCACCTGCAAACATGCTGTCTGTAAGAAGTGGGCAGCAGGTGGGTGCAAGCTGAGTGGCTCACCCCTGGGTGGCCATATTTATAATTGAGAAACCCTGTAAAAAAAAAAAAAACCCTATAAAGGAACACCTGCAAGAGTACTTACCTACCGACACTCTGAGCACTCGCATCAGAATTCCGATTACATAATAAATGCATATTTCTTTTTTTATTTTCTTTTTTGGAGGTAAACAAAATCTGCATTTAGTTTAATAAAAAATTTCTAGGAGCCTGGCAAGCATTGCACCAGCGATCAGCAGATCATGGGTGCAATGCAGGGCTCCTGTAGACTGTCGGTGTAAGCTGTCTGCCAGATACACACGGACAGGAAGACTCAATGAACTAACAGAACGCTCAACAGCACCGCGGTAGTTCATTGAGAACTACAAGCTGACAGCCGCAAAGGTTGTCGGTACTTCTAGTTCATTCATTCACGGAACTCAGTTGAATGAATGATGTGGCTGTGTGTTGCCGTCACTCAGAGGCAGCGGATTGCCGAGTGGCTGCAGGAGCGGGCACATGTAATATGTTCCCGAAGGTGAACTTCTTTAAGGCTAGGCTCACATCTCAGCTTGTGCTTGCAAGGATAACACTTTAAATGCCTTTACAGGTTACCAGTTTAGCATTACAGAGGGAGTCTAGCGCTAGAATGTATTGCTCTCGCTCTAATGTTCGTGGCAATACCTCAGGACCCGCAAGCGCCCGCTATCCTGCTTTTGCAGAACGATGTACAGGTACGTCGGTTTGCACAGAAGTACCACTCTGCTGACATATATCGGCGTCAGCCAGTCAGCAAGTGGTTAAAAAAAAAAAGTTTACTTCCACCCTGGATTGGATGTGATGTGATATCACTCCAGTCCTCCAAGGCCATAGAGGCAATCAAAGACTATCTAGTCTTTTATCGCCTCTGTGACCAGCTGGCCGCACCATCAGATCGTTTCCAGGGTGAGACGGTGGAAATGGTAAACCTGAGAGACATCGGTGGGAGGGGACACTTCTGAAAGCGTTCCAGTGGCCCATGAGCCGCTCGAAATGCTTTCAAGCAAAAGCCACTAGTGACTGAAAAAAAAACAATACGGGTTACGAGTTGCGGCTGCTAGCTTCAGACATAATCCCAGAGTATATACGTATTGCGGTTGGCAAGTGGTTAAAGCCTAATTCCATCTTCCTGTTACCTTATATTTCATTTGGTCCAGGTGCCCCAGCTGTCAGTGCTGTATGCTGTAAGAGTTACACACAGTATACAGTGCTGTGTTCCAGCAGCAGGATGGGGACTTCCCACTCGTGGGGGAAAAAAAGACATTCACAGTAAGCTTTGTATATTATGAATGATACAAGGCTTCCTCTGATTGGTTGAGGTGCAGATGACATCCACATCCAGTTAAATAGACTAGCATGTCTAAATACATTAACATATTAAAGCCAAACTCTACGTCACACTTTGTAATGAGCTACAGCAGTTTTTTTTTTTACTTTTGAGATAAAGGTTTTATGTAAATAAATAATAGCTGATCATGGTAAGCACCATCAGTGGTAAATAGTTGGTCTTATCCCTAGATAAGATACATTCTGCTGGAGAGCTTGTTCTCCTGAAAGACAACAGACTTGCCCACAAGATCACCAGCTGGAAAGAAAGTCTAAAAAATAAAAAAACAAATACAACCATCACAGCCAGGGATTGGTAAACTGCAATATAAATGTTTTCATTTGGGTTTAATACCGATTTACATCTGGTGAGGCGGCAGAACCTCAAATCTCCCACTTCAGATATGAGGCTGGGGACACGGCAATCCCTATTTAGAGAAGAGAAGCTTTTATTTTATAGGAGGAATTCAGGACAAAGAAGAGATCACTGAGGTCCAGTTCACATGTAGAAGATGGAGAACCTTCACTCCCCGACTTCTCTTCCACTTTACAGAGGATGAAGATTGTCAGCAGATTTCCTTCCAATCCGGAGCCCATTCTGATCTCTATTCCTAGAGGAGAAAAGACATGACAATGTATGGGGGGGGTCACTGTCATCACTTCCAGGTACAAAGACAAGTCTACAATCATCACAGGACACGGGGGGTGGACAATATTAAAATAAAAATAATAATAAATAAATAATATCACTAACTTCTCCCACTGCAAGTGGCTTAATACCCACCACAACCCCCCATACCCGTTTACACTCCACAATGCACCCCATTAGGTCTTGTCCCCCCCCCCCACATATCCATCCGTATTTGTCCCCATGTACGCTGCACTACATACTGATACTGGAATCTGTTCCATCCATTCCCCTCCCCCATCACACCACTGACCCCTCATCTATATCTATAGTATGGGGGCTGAAAGGAAACCCAGAGCCCATCTCCTCTACTGCACCCCCTGTGTGCTCCTTATATACTCTCTTACAGTATATAACATGGCACACTCCGTATTTCCTATAGATTCTCCTATTCCCCATACACTCTTCTACAGCGCACTCCATGCATCTCCCATACACTCTCCTTACCCCATAGCGCACTCCATGCATGCCCCATACACTCTCCTATACCCCATAGCGCACTCCATGTATGCCTCATACACTCTCCTTAACCCATTGCGCACTCCATGTATGCCTCATACACTCTCCTTAACCCATTGCGCACTCCATGTATGCCCCATACACTCTCCTATACCCCATAGCACACTCAATGCATGCCCCATACACTCCCCTATACACCATAGCGCACTCCATGCATGCCCCATACACTCTCCTATACTCCATAGCATGCCTCCTACACTCTTCTATACCCCATAGCGCACTCTATGCATGCCCCATACATTCTCCTATACTCCATAGCACACTCCATGCATCCTCAAACACTCTCCTATACACCATAGCACACTTCATGCGTCCCCATACACGTCTTACCCCATAGCGCACTTCATGTATTCCCCCATACACTCTCCTATACCCCATAGCACACTCAATGCATGCCCCATACACTCCTCTATATTCTATAGCGCACTCCATGCATGGCCCATACACTCTCCTATACCCCATAGCGCACTCCATGCATGCCCCATACACTCTCCTATTCCCCATAGCACACTCACTGCATGCCCCATTACCGCTCTATACTCCATAGCACCCTCCATGCATGCCCCATACACTCTCCTCTACCCCATAGCACCC
This sequence comes from Lithobates sylvaticus, assembly GCA_028564925.1. Taxonomy (NCBI): domain Eukaryota; kingdom Metazoa; phylum Chordata; class Amphibia; order Anura; family Ranidae; genus Lithobates; species Lithobates sylvaticus. The sequence goes on along the minus strand of CM053026.1, from coordinate 710,284,271 downwards.
TCCATGCATGCCCTATACACTCTCGTATACCCCATAGCACACTCCATGCATGCCCCATAAACTCCCCTATACTCCATAGCGCACTCCATGCATCCTCAAACACTATCCTATACCCCATAGCGCACTCCATTTATACCCCATACACTCTCCTATACCCCATAGAGCACTCCATTTATACCCCATAGCACACTCTATGCATCCCCATACACTTTCCTTACCCCATAACACACTCCATTCATGGCCCATACACTCTCCTATACCCCATAGCGCACTCCATTTATGGCCCATACACTCTCCTATACCCCATAGCACACTCCATGTATGCCCCATACACTCTCCTATACCCCATAGCCCACTCCATGTATGCCCCATACACTCTCCTATACCCCATAGCATGCCCCATAGCACACTCAATGCATGCCCCATACACTCCTCTATACTCCATAGCGCACTCCATGCATCCCCATACACTTCTTACCCCATAGCCCACTCCATGTATGCCCCTTACACTCTCCTATACCCCATAGCATGCCCCATACACTCTCCTATACCCCATAGCACACTCAATGCATGCCCCATACACTCCCCAATACTCAATAGCGCACTCCATGCATGCCCCATACACTCTCCTTACCCTATATCGCACTCCAGGTATGCCCCATACACTCTCCTATACTCCATAGCATGCCCCCTACACTCTCCTATACTCTATAGCACACTCAATGCATGCCCCATACACTCCCCAATACTCAATAGCGCACTCCATGCATGCCCCCTACACTCTCCTATACTCTATAGCGCACTCAATGCATGCCCCATACACTCTCATATACTCCATAGCGCACTCCATGCATCCTCAAACACTCTCCTATTCCCCCCTTTACATCAGGCTTCCCCATCAGAGCCCCCCTATACATCCGATGCCCCCATCAGAGTCCCCATATACATCCGGTGCCCCCATCGGAGTCCCCCCTATACATCCGGGGCCCCCATCAGAGTCCCCCCTATACATCCAGTGCCTCCATCAGAGTCCCCCCTATACATCCGGTGCCCCCATCAGAGTCCCCCCTATACATCAGGTGTCCCCATCAGAGTCCCCCCTATACATCAGGTGTCCCCATCAGAGTCCCCCCTATACATCAGGTGTCCCCATCAGAGTCTCCCTATACATCAGATGTCCCCATCAGAGTCCCCCTATACATCAGGTGTCCCCATCAGAGTCCTCCTTAAATAAGTAAGTTTTCTCCTTCACTGATGGGCACTGATAAGGCGGCACAGATGAGGGGGCACTGACGATGGGCACTGATAGAAGGCACTGGTAGGTGTCACTGATATGCAGCACTGATAGGCGGCAGTGATGGGCACTCATGGGTGGCACTGGTGGGCACTGATAGGTGACACTGATGTGCACTCACTGATAGGCTGCACTGATGGGTACTTATGGGTGGCACTGATAGGGGGCACTGCTGGCACTGATAGGCATCACTGATGGCACTGACAGGCACTGGGGATGGGAACTGATTGGCATTTCCCTGGTGGTCTAGGGTGGCATACCTGGTGGTCCAGTGTGGTGGCAATCCCTGGTGGTCCTGGCGGCATCCTGGTGGTCCTGGGTTGGCATCCAAGGGGGGCTGCACTGATAAGCAATCAGCACAGACCCCCCCCTGTCAGGAGAGCAGCCGATCGGCTCTCCTCTACTTGCGTCTGTCAGACGCGAGTCAGGAAAAGCCGATCAACGGCTCTTCCTGTTTACATCGCGACCAGCCGTGATTGGACACAGATGATCACGTTGTAAAGAGCCTCTGTCAGAGGCTCTTTACCAAGATCAGTGTAGCGGTGTGTCAATATGATGTCAGAGTCCCCCTTTACATCAGGCATCCCCATCAGAGTCCCCCTTTACATCAGGTGCCTCCATCAGAGTCCCCCTTTACATCAGCAATTTCTTCATCTCATTTCTTCCTCTCCAAGGTTGAGCCTAGTACATACAATGAGATTATCGCATAAATGGTCATTCTTTTTTTTTGCATGCTAGTCTCCATATCAAAAATGAATGGGTTACTAAAGTATGAAAACTCTTGTTCCATAGAAAAAACTTTGGATGTGATGTATTTGTATCATATTTTCAGAAGAAAACTGTGCTAATTAAACAAAAATTGTTTCTGGTATCGTACGAGAAAAATTTTGTGTTTGTCCCTTCGGAAAAAATTCAGACGAAAGCTGTATACGAACGATCAGATTATTGTACGATCGCTTCAAAAACTGTATTTTTTTTGTGCAATGTTCTGATTGTGTGTATGGGGCTTTACTGCGGGCAGCGTCTCTATCCCGTCAGATTTATTCAGGGCAGTGTCTCTATCTCCCCAGGGTTTAGCAAGCAATGTATCTATGTCTCATGGCTCCTCATGACAGTGTATTTAGAGCCCCAGGGCTCCTCGGGGAGTATCTCTGTCTCTTCAGGGCTATCTAGGGGAGTGTCTCTATCTCCCCTGGGTTCTGTGAACAATGTCTCTATGTCCTAGGACTCCTCACAGCAGTGTATCTATGTCCCCATGGCTCCTCATGGCAGTGACTTTATTTCCTCACCTATTGACATCTTTAACTCCTCAGAGCAGTGTCTTTATCTCCCCAGAGTTTCTGAGGGTGGGATCTCTTGGACATCTTGGAGCAGTGTCTGTATCTCCCCAGGGTTCATCCAGAGCTCCCCAGTGTTCCTATCATTCCAGGACTCACTGAGACAGTTTATCTTCACAGGGCCGTGCCTTTCTCTCCCCAGAGATCCTCAGTGGGCATCTCTGTTTTCTCAGAGCTCCACCAACATGGTTTCTCCATTTCCCCATTTCCCCAGGGATCCTTAGAGCATCAATTTCCACAGGATTATTTCAGGCAGGATTCAGTGTTCCAAAAAAGACGCCACTTGCTCCCATCTATAGCTGGCTATCGCAGTAAGAAGCATTGGAAGGCTAACAACAGGTACAAATAAGGTCAAGGATAGATCCAAGGGAAAAACCAAGCTTAATTTACCACCAGCCCGCTAGACACAACCAAATAACCTGTCTAACAGTATGCGTTAAAATCTGGGGTTTAGTCTGCACACATTTGCAAATGCATGCGTAAGCCACAGAGCCTCGTCAAGGCACCCTGGTATCTGTGGTACCTAACACTAATTTATAAGTGTCCCCACAGTGGAGGCACATGCATTCTGATGGATAGGTGAGAGTGTTCCTCAAGGCAGTGTGTGTATTTCTCTGGGCCTCCTAGAGCAGAGTCTGTATCTCCCCAAAGTTCCTCGGGGCATCTTCAGGGTTCCTATCTCTTCATGGTTCCTCGAGGCACTTTCTCTATCTCCCCAGAGCTTTTTAAAGGGCTGTGCCTTTATCCCCACGGGGCTCTTAAAGGAAGTTATTCTCTTACTCCTGGACAGCCTCTTAGCTTCTCCAGGGCACACTTTCCCAATCACCAAGTTTCTGTGTGGAAGTCTTTCTCCAATCTCCACATGGAGGGCTTTGCAGGGCAGTTTTTCTCATGGCAGGCCCACATCTTTCACAATGGCACACTTAGTTTGCTCATCACCCTAAATACAGTCCTGTGGATTGAGAACAGGGGACATCAAAATTTTGTTATGGAACATCATGATTTGTAGTTATACACATTATCGGCATCTACCAGATGCTGAAATTGCAGTTTAGGGTGGAGTAACCCTCTAATACTCAAGGCTGCAAGTAGTTCCTGCTTTCAGTTATTGGTCTAGCATTGTGGCAAGCAATCTCTTCCATTTGCCTGATGTGATCGTGAATATAGTTCATGTAATACTGATAGAAAACCTCCAGAATACATTTAGCTGCACTGCATATCCCTGCAACACAGACTTTAATTAACATTCTGACTAGAGAGCTTTCTTTGTGTGTATTTGGTCTCCCTTCCTCTCTCTCTCTCTCTCTCTTTCTCTCTCCCTCTCTCCTGCTTGCTTTGGAAAAAACTGCAATAAAGAACTTAAAAGCTTCTTCCAGAAGCCTGACCCCAAAGACTGTGCAGAGCTTTCATTGCTGAACCCTTTTTTTTTTAAGTGTTTAAAAGCTTTAATATTGAAGGCCTGTCAACTTTGTCCTGATTATTTGGCTTTCAGTTAAAAGGTTTTTGTTGTTGTAGCTTATGCAGTTGCTCTGTTGCTATGGGAACGTGACATCAATATGACGTTTTCCTGTTTAAAAGCTTTTAACTAAATTCCAGCCTGTCAGATGTAGGCCCCATTTTATGCTCTCAGACTTCAAGCTGTTGCAAAAGGGTTTCATATGCTCTGTTGTCATTCAAAGGCATCAGTTCTGCCTGAAGCATTGGGCTGCCTTTACGAGAGGGGGGGTCCTCTACTTAAAAGGTGCCCTGTGCTGGCAGCTCTTTTAAATCCCCTCTCAGCTGGCACTGTGGGCAATGGCTGCAGCTGAGGTACCAGGTTACCTGCTCTCCTCACAGAGCGAGAAGCACAGGAGAGCCCGCAACTGGACGGACGCAGAGATGAGGGGTCTTATGTTGGTCTGGGAGGAATTCTTTGAGGAGCTGAAGCAAACTAAGCGCAATGCCAAAGTTTATGAGCGCATGGCGAACAAGCTTTTCGAAATGACTGGTGAGCACCGCCATGGGGAGGAGATTAAAATCAAAATCACCAACATGACTTTTCAGTACAGGTAAGCTATGTCTTATAGTTATTTTTATGATTAACCTTCTATTTGGCATCGGGTATCGGTCAAATTATTGCGTGATCATGGGGTTACCCATTTTAAAGCTAAACTAAATGTAAAATAATTTAAAAAATTGCAAACAGGCAGGCTTTTTATTGCATAAAAGACATTGCATGTCTTTTCTGCAATAAAGTACACTTACCTGCTATTTACAATAGGGCAAAATGCTAGCGTGTCAGGAAGACTGCACTCCTGCACTGGCCAATCAAAATGGCCAAAGATGGGCACCCGGAAGGATCCAGGGAGAAGATGCCAGCACAGATAACAGACCTCGAGGGTATTGGACCATTGGAACTAAGCAAGTATTTGTGGCTTTAAGGAGGAGTAAGAAGGAGCGGGCTGAGCCGTGCTCAGTGTCTGAATGGACACAGAGTGGCTCAGGTGCCCCCATAGCAAGCTGCTTGCTATAGGGTCACTCGGCAGAAGGGAGGAGCCAGGAACGCCGTCAGGGGACCTGAGAAGGAGGATCAAGGCTGCTCTGTGCAAGACCACGTCTGGTATGTTTGTTATCTAGGGGAAAAAAAATGTGCCTTTTAATATCACTTTAAAACTTTGATGTCCTGCTTAATATACAGTGGAACCTTGGTTAACGAGTAATGCGGTTAACGAGCGCTTTGAAAGACGAGTAACTTTTTAAAAAAAATTCTGACTAGGTATGCGAGTGTTGTCTTGCAAAACGAGCAAGCTAGTGGGGTGTGCAGTACTGCTTTTTGCCAGAGGTGCGGGGGCGCAGGTGACACTCGGAATGATTCGGAGCCATTCGGAAATACTCTGAACCACTCGGAAATACTCGGAAATACTCTGTTCCCGAGTGTTTCCGAGGCTTTTCGAGTTCAGCCGAGCTGTCCCCAAGTACTTCCAAGGCTCTTCGGGGCGCCCCACCCCACCTCTGGCCACATGCGCTATTGCATGCAATAGAAGTCAATGCAGAACAAATTTTCTTTGTTTCCATTGACTTCTATGGGGAAACTCGCTTTGATATGCGAGTGCTTTGGATTACAAGCATTCTCCTGGAACGGATTATGCTTGTAATCCAAGGTTCCACTGTAATGTACAATATAGTGAATGCAGTGCAGGGGCCAGGAGTATACCATACAACATAGTGTATACAGTACACGGTACAGGAATATAATGTACAGCAAAGCATAGACAGTGCAGGGGTCAGAACTATACTGTACAACCTAGCCTATGCAGTGCAGGGGATGCAAATATAATGTACTACATAGAAAATATAGTACAGGGGTCAGGATTATAAAATACAAAATAGCGAATACAGTGCAGGGGTCAGGAGTATATTGTACATACAACATAGTAAATGCAGTGCAGGGGTCAGAACTATGTAAGATAAAGCTCTATGTACAACTATGTTCTAACTCTGGGGCGTATTTTTTCCACTGAACAGGAGTAATATTGTACCCCTTACTGCTGATAAGTGGGAGAAAATATGCCCCAAATTTATGTAGGAAAGTTAAGTAGTAGGTCCCCTACCTCCATCCTAAAATGACTAGCCTCCCCCTCTTTGGCTTCCTAACTGAGGACCCCCAGTGTCTGGGTACCTGTGTGGGTGCACAATGAGGGTGAACAGCATCTCAGCTCTCTCCATCTAACCAGCTGCTACAGTTCCAGACCAGGATGCTAAGGAGGCCCTGTCTTGCCTCCCGCCACACAAAAGTGAAGGATTTTCATATGAATGAGCTGTGGGCACAGCCCAACAGGGTAGTGACAGACTTTTACACTGTGATCCCAGGCACACAGCCTTTGCAAGGCAACTGAAAAAGTTGAGACTGTCCTGGCAAATCTGGAACAGCTGATGAATATGCAGTGGTGTCACCTCCCTAGAAGGAGTGGCAACCCACTCCTAAGTCATCTATTCTGCCCTCTCCTCCCTTCAGCATGCTTCCTGTCAGTACCATGTTCATGCAGCAGAGCCTGATTGGCTTGTGGTGCCGCCCTGCCCTTATCCCAGTCTAGGTGCTGCTGTGCAGACTTTACTCTGACTGAATAGATGCTTGTTCTTGATCACAGATGTACTGGAATGAATGAATGACTTGTATAGCGCTACCTATGCAAACAATCGCCTCAGGGTGCTTTTTTGCCACTGGTGTCCATCTGCGGTATATCGCGGGCCTTTTACCCTAGGGTCCCGACGCGCTTACAAACACATACACATATTTTTGGCCAATTTTTAGACAGGGTCTAATTAACCTACCAGCATGTCTTTGGAGTGTGGAAGGAAACTGGAGTACCCGGAGGAAACCCACGCTGGCACAGGGATAACATGCAAACTCCAGGCAGATGGTGTCGTGGTCAGGATTTGAACCAGCAACCACTATTGCTGCTAGGTGAGAGTGCTAACACCACTGTGCTGCCCCCTACTGGTGTCAGAGATATTTGGGCAAGTAGCATTTTTAGAAGATTAATATTGTACCTTTTAAGACTGTGAGATTCCAGTCGCCTGGTATGGCCATTAGCCTCACTCACACTGACTGTTCTTTTGTCCACTCATTTATTTTACATTATAGTGAATTTAGCAGAGAGGAAGAAACACTTTGATGTGCTTTCTGTGTAAGATTTGTCTGTATTCAGGAGTAGAATGAACAAGGAAGCACGTTGGTACAAATGTGACCTAAGAGCACTGAAGAGAACTGCACTTAAACTTAATCTGTATTCTGATGCACTATATATTTTGAATTACCTTGTAACCATCAAAACATTATATCAAAAACTATTCTTTTTTTTTTTAGATAAAAAAGCCCATTTAAGTAATAAAATACATTTTTATTGTATAAATGTATCTGTATTAAAACCCAAGTGAGCTTTGAAACTCATTCCAGGTGCATTAAACCCGAAGATTTGTGACGTTTTAATTTTCTTTATATAATTACTTTTTCTTTATTACGACAAATTCCAACATACAACATAGAAATACACATTGCATATTATATCTATATAAATATTTTCAATAACATACACCACACTAACCCCCCCACCCTGAGAAAACACACCGGGTCTTAATTTTCTTTATAAAGCAGCCACATCCTGAGTAGAAAAGCCTTCCCCTTGGCAGAATGCTGTAAAGAAGGACACTTTCGCCATAGTCTCTGTGAAGATGCCTGTACACCCCCCTGAGTCAAAGCTAGGGCTCCCCAGTCAGTAGGGACCATGAGCAATGGTGAGTGCAATGATATAAGCAAGAGGGGTGTTGGAACCTCCCCAGAGATACCACTGCTTCAACACAGAGCAAGGCTCCAAATCATTCTGCCAGGGGTCTGGCTTTTCTACTCAGCATGTGGCTGCTTTATAAATAAAATGAGCTGTGAAACTTTGAACACCTTTTAGTTTTGATGCACCTGGAATGTTTGTCAACTGCAATACATATATATATACACATTGCTGTTTGCAAGTGGTTTACCGGGATTATGCCTGAAGAGATCAGCCATAACCCCAGTACCGTTTTTGTTTTTTCGGAGGACGGATGACTTTCCCATAAAAATATTACGAGCGGATGGTTTCAGAAGCGGCGGGATGGGTCGCCACCCACTGCTCGCCGGTGCTTCTGGGGCATACCGTTATTACCCGAAAAATTATCTGGCAGTGCGACCATCTGCTCCCATAGACGATTAAAGAGTTAACACTCTTTGATCAACTCTATGGCCTTGGAGGACATAAGCGACGCCATAACATCACTTCCAGTCCAGGCTGGAAAAAAAAAACTTTAAGCGTAAGATCAAAAAAAAAGTTTTTCTTTTGGATCTTTTGCCTTTAAAGGTAAAGAGGAGATTTTTTATAAAGAGAACCTGTTTTCTATTACAAGGGATGTTTATATTCCTTGAAATAGGAATAAAAGTAAAAAATGTAAACAGACAGTATAAAAAAAAAAAAATTAAGTGACCCCATCCCTCCGTGCTTGCATGCAGAAGCGAACGCATACCTAGGTCATATATGTAAACGGTATTCGAACCACACGTGAGGTGTCGCCACGAACTTTAGAACGAGAGCAATAATTATATTGCTAGACTTCTTCTCTAACTCTAGGTAACCTGCAAAGGTGTTTTAAAGTGTTGCCTATGTAGATTTTTTTAATTACCATAGTTTGTCACCATTCCAGGAGCATGCGCAATTTTAAAGTATGACATGTTAGGTATCTATTTACTCGGCATAACATCATCTTTATACATTATCCAAAAAAATGGGGTAACTATTGTGTTTTTTTTTCTTTTTTTTATTATTATTCATTAAAATTAATTATTTCCCCAAAAAACTTGTTTGCAAAACCACTGCACAAATACAGTGTGACATAGAAAATTGCAAGGATCGCCATTTTATTCTCTAGGGTCTCTGCAAAAAAAAATTAAATTTTGGGGGAGATCTAAGTAATTTTCTATCAAAAAATACTGATTTAATCTTGTAAACAAAAAGTGCCAGAAAAAGCCTGGTCAGCAAGTGGGTAACTTGCAAGCTCAAATATAAAAGTTAAAAAGAGCTTAAGTCAACCGCAGGCCTTTATGTTTTTTTTTGTTTTCTAAAGGTTTTTATTGCAATCAAAAGGTTTACAGTACAAAATGATATGAGACGTAGACCTACACATCGAGATAGCTTTTGACGTACATAATAAAACACATATCCATTGCATAGTGTCAGTGCATAGTGTCAGTGTTAGTTAAACAGGAAGGAATAAAGTCCATATGAACTTATCATTGATATGGCGTATCAAACAGGACTGAAACCTTAAAAAGGTAAAAACATCAACAAAAGCCAAAAATAAAAGCAAATAATAAACATTTAAAAAAAAAGAACAAAACATTAACTCAGTTCATACTTGAAGACGAAATAAGAACCAAGGGTTCCACTTAGTGTCATATATAGGGATGGAGTCATTCAGGGTATGAAATATTTGTTTAGATAACATAATTTGATCAACTCGAGAGATAACTTGCGAGAATGGGACTGTATTGGACTTCCAGTTAAGTGCAATTACCCAATGTACCGCCACACAAATCGTGTGTACTAGTTTTATTAGAAGTTTCGGGGTATCTGAGCGTTTTTCAAAAAAAAGAAAGTTATGTGTCAGAGCCATGCGCCTCACCGCTAGTTTGTCAATCAGCCCCAGGGCCTCTCTCCAGGTAGGTTGTAAAGTCTCCAGTTCCAGAACACGTTCAAAAAGGAACCCAGGTGGGCACATCCTCTGAAGCAGGAAGAGGAGGCCTGTGGGAATATTTTACCCAGATGCGAAGGGGTGTAGTACCAGCAAGTAAGCAATTTGATCGCTGTCTCCTTTACCGTAAGGGACTTAATACAATTGCGCATATTCTGCCAGTTAGCCTCCCAGTCAAGATCCTCATTACCCAAGTTTAATTCCTGTTCCAACTGGGATCTATATTTCAGTAGGGGGTCGTCTCCCACTGATTCTAGTGATTTATACAGCCCTGCGATTAAGCCTTTCTGTTGTGGGGCAGTCTGGCATAGATGTTCATAAAAGGTGTGTGAATCTGAAGGGGCCCCTGCATAGTGTGTCTGAAAGAAATTTTGGATTTGGAGGTAGTGGTAAAATTCTCTAGCCTGAATATTTTTTGGGTTTTGGAGCTGGGAAAAAGAGACAGACAATCTTCATGTCCTGCAAGAAGTCCTCCAGCGTGGTCAGACCCTAGTCAATCCAACACCGGAAAGCCTCCGGGTCCTCAAAGAATGAGGAGAGTCTGGGATCCCCAAGAAATTAGTCACATGGGGGGACATTTGAAATCAGTTTAAGTTTCTCTTTGTAGAGGTCCCATGGTTTCAGACCCTAGGCTACTACTTGGTTCCGAGAGCCTAGTTCATGTGCATGGGGTTTAGAAGACCACAGTAGCCCCAGAAGGTAGAGTGGGGAGATCGAATCTTGTTTAAATCTGACCCAGGGGGCTCTAGAGTTTTTAATATTCCATTGGGTCTGTTGTGAGAATCTACTAGCCAAATACAGCCATACCTGAGGGACACCCAGACCCCCCCCCCCTTTTTTAAAGAGTGATTCAGTACATCTCTAGAGAAACGCAGAGGTTTATCATTCCAGATGAATCTGTTAAAGTGGGCTTGGATTCTAAGAAGGTATGATTTAGTAAGCCTAATGGGCAGGGCACAAAACAAGTATAATAATTTAGGGAGGATTGTCATTTTGATTGCTGTAATTTTACCTAAGAAGGAGATTCTGAAGGGGGACCAGGATTTAAGTAATTCTTTCAACTTAGAATTCATGGGGGGAAGTTATGTTCAAACAAATTATTGTAGTCACCTGAATAGGGGAGGGAAGATCTAACCCATATAAAAGAAAAGGAGTTTTTAAGATGCTCTATCTCAGCGGGAGTAAATCCCACTAGGAGGGCCACCGATTTGGTCACGTTCACTGAAAGGCCAGAGATATTAGCAGATGCTGATAAGGTCTGCAGAAGATTCGACAATGTGGTCAAGGGGGTTAGTAAGAAATAATAGCACGTTGTCTGCGTACATGCAGAACTTGTACGTAGAAGACCCTTTGCCATACCCATAAATATCTGAATGCTGCAGTATCGCTACGGCCCGATGCTCAATCGCCAACGCGAAAATGAGTGGAGATAGTGGACACCCTTGCCTAGTGCCTCTGCCTAGCCTGAAAAACACTGAGCTACAACCAGGGATTTTGACACGTGTTCCAGGGTTCTGATATAGAGCTTGAAAGGCCTGTAGGAATTCCCCTTGAAAACCATAGCGCTGTAATAGGAGAGACACATAGCTCCAAGACACACTGTCAAAAGCCTTGTGGATGTCTAGGCTTAACACGAACAGCTTCCTCGAGAATAGGTTTGCGTCCTGAATAATATCTGAGAAGGCCTGGGGGTCAAGGGGGGTGGCGGACTTCATCTGCTTCCAAGAGGCCCAGTTTCACCAGGATCTCTTGACCCTCCAGGACCGTAGTGGCTGCATATGTAAATCCATTGTGTGATTCTACTAACTTGAAAGGGAAGCCCCATCTTTAGTGGATCCGGGCCATTTGGAGAGCTCCAGTGATCTATTTCATACCCCTGTGTCTATCCAATGTGGCTGGTGAGATGTCTGGATAGATTTGGACTGCATAGTCATTCAAGGCGATACGTGGCATGTTCCTTGATCTCTTCTTTCGTCAGGAAATCCTTCATGCAGAGGATGATGTCTAGCAGAGGTTTGTCAGCTGGGGGTCTATGAATCCTGTTGCATATAAAGGCCGCAGAATCACGGTCAGGAAGAAGGGACTTGAAAAGCCTAATGCACTACAACATATCCAAAGATGGCCCTGAGATACTGGGCCCCAAAGTCAGTTCGGAAAATGTCATTCTCTGCTGCAGAAGTGCTTGACATGTTCCGAACCGACTTTGGGGCCCCGTATCTCGGGCCACTTGGTGCTAGGAACCCTATCTTTGGATATGTTGTAGTGCTAGTTCCACTGGGTTTTCACACCAATTAGGAGTTCCTAGTACCAAGTGGCCCTGAGATACGGGGCCCCAAATACGGTCAACTGTGTCCATCTACAGCAATGTAATTTCGGGACCTTTTGGGTCCCGAGACCCCTAATTTTGGCTGCAGCTAGGGGGCATCTAGGAACCCTTAACTACCGAGTTTGAAGTTCGGGGGACCTATGGCTACAAATGGGCACAGTGAGGCAAGCAAATGGGCACAGTGAGGCTGCAAATGGGCATTGTTGACCCTCTTTTCCACTTACAGTAGCTGCGCATTTCTCGCCCTAGGCTTATACTCGAGTCAATACGTTTTCCCATTTTTTTTTGTGGTAAAATTAGGTGCCTCGGCTTATATTCGGGTCGGCTTATACTCAAGTATATACAGTAAGTGATTACTGGGGGTGGAAGTGCTGAGGAAATTCATTCTCTTGCCTACTACAATAGATCTCTATGGGGCCACCACAGGTAGTCGGGTAGCAATACTTCTGCTCTGGCATTGTGTTTTTTGGAAAACTGTATCTGAAAATAGACTGCATGAAAGCAAGTGTAATGAGCACATTAAACTTAAGTCCTCCAGTTTTTTCCATGATACTTCTTGGAGTTCTTCCTTAATGTCAGCTGAAGGTAAAATACGGTTTCATCTTTCAAGTGTCTTCCATAAGGAATTGTGGGACTGACTTTATTTCCTTTTAATCTAAAGCAAACTTTCCGATTCCCCAAGCACATACACATGCTATCTCTATAGAAGCCTCTCCATCTGTGGTTTCAAGATCTTTCTTTCTTTTCCCCAAATAAACATCTTAAGCAAACTAACACCATTAATAATATGCAAATTTAAAATGTCAGCAGCTAAGCCTTTCATTGCCAACCGTAGCCTCTTCCCCTGGCTGCTGTGCTGATGTATACAGGCTGTCACTGGAAGGTGGAAGGTGATGGCAGGCTGTCATAAATATTCTTCTCTATGCTGTGAAAGAGACAAGATTGAAGCACCCAGTGGGAAATAACTGGGCCTCGGGTACAAACTGCAGCAACTTTTCGTTCACTCAATATACTTGTACACTGGTTTCTGAGCTGAATAGCTTATATTTGGCAGCACTTTCTATAAACGATGGCAAAAGAAAAAAGGTTGTTCAATGTTCATGTATTTATTTTCCATGAACTATAAGCTGTCTTTCTACGGAACCAACTTCAGCTCCAGAAGATTTTACCCCCTTCGTGACCAGGCAATTTTTTGCTATTCTGCACTGCACTATTTTAACTGGCAATTGCACAGTCATGCAACGCTATACCCAATCTAAACTTATATAATTTCTTTTCACACAAATAGAGCCTTCTGGGTTTTTTTGTTTTTTAACCACTTCAATACAGGGCATTTAAACACCTTCCTGCCCAGACCAATTTTCAGCTTTCAGCGCTGTCACACTTTGAATGACAATTGCGCGGTCATACAACTATGTACCAAAATTTTTTTCCCCACAAATACAGCTTTCTTTTGGTGGTATTTGATCACCTCTGTGGTTTTTATTTTTTGCTAAACAAATAAAAAAAGAAAATTTTGAAAAAAAATATGTTTTTTTTGTTTCAGTTTCAAAACTTTGTAAATAAGTAAGTTTTCTCCTGCACTGATGGGCACTGATAGGCGGCACTGATGGGTGGCACTAATAGCTGGCACGGATTTGCATGGATAAGCGGCACGGATGGGCAGGAATAGGCGGCACAGATGGGCATGGATAGGCGGCACAGATGGCCATGGGTAGGCGGCACAGATGGCCATGGATGGGCACTGATAGGTGGCACGGATAGGAACTGATAGGCAGCATTGTTTTGTATTGATGGATGCCAATCAGTGCCAAACAATAATGCATGCCAATCAGTGATGCCCATTGTGGGCACTGATTGGCATCCATTGTGGGCACTGATTGGCATCCCTGGTGGTCTAGGGTGGCATACCTTGTGCTGGGCATCCCTGGTGGTCTGGTGGTCCAGTGTGGGCATCCTCGGGGGGGGGGGGGGGCTGCGCTGATGATCGATCAGCACAAACCCCCCTGTCAGAGGAGCAGCCGATCAGCTCTCCTCTACTCGCGTCTGACAGACGCGAATGAGGAAAAGCTGATTACCGGCTTTTCCTATTTACACTGTGATCAGCCGTGATTAAACACGGCTGATCACGTGGTAAAGAGTCTCCGTCGGAGACTCTTTACCAAGATCGTAGTTGCGGGGTGTCAGACTGACATCATATGACGGCTGGTGAGGATTTGACAACCACTTTGCCAACGTCTATTCACAATGGGCGGGCGGCAAGTGGTTAATATATAAACTAAAAAAAGACAGAAATTTTTGAAAAAAAATCCAATATTTTTTACTTTCTGCTATAAAACATATCCAACAAAAAAATTTAAAAAATCAAATCGCTTCATAAAGTCAGGCCAAAACGTATAATGCTACATGTCCTTGAACTTTAATGGCATCCCAGTCTTAGTCCGTAGGGTTCAATATTGAGTTGGCCCCACCCTCTGCAGCTACAACAGCTTCAACTCTTCTGGGAAGGCTGTGCACAAGGTTTAGGAGTGTGTCTATGGGAATGTTTGACCATTCTTCCAGAAGTGCATTTGTGAGATCAGGCACTGATGTTGAACGAGAAGGCGTGGCTCGCAGTTTCCGCAATACGTCATCCCAAAGGTGTTCTACACAGACATCCAATACAGGTGATCAGATCATTGGGCTGCACCAAGGAATCAGGAACAAACGAGTAAGTGAAAAAAGTAAGTTTATTTAAGATAAAGACGCATGTGCAAACCAAGCAGCAAACCATAAACAAGTAATAAGTGCAAGACACAGCAAAACCCCAAATCATCTAAATAACTTACTAACTATTAATTGTATATTCATAAGCACAGGAAACAAATAACCCAGGCAGGGACAAAAGCGAAAGGGGAACAGAAGCCAGGTATGAGGAAACAGACCGTAATGGGAGCAGGTACAGGAAACAGGTACCAAGGACAGGGTACACGGAACGGAGTCCAGGACAAAAGCAGGTTCAGGCAGGGACAAGGCTAGCAGACGGAATTCTGAAGCATTTGAGCCTCAGTTAAAGGCGGGCTTATATCAATTTTAGAATCGGGGCGTGACCGGATGTGAGAGGTCGAGCAGTATGGAGAGAGAGATGAGCGTGTGAGGATGGCCTTGGGCTCTCTCTGACTTCCTCCTCTAAGGCTCGCTACCCTGGACCCCCTTGCAGACTTGGCATAGCGGGCCGGTCAGATGCGCTCACTATGCACCCTTGAACCGGACATTATCTGACCCCAACGCCCCTCCATACCTCTTGCCTCGTGCCAACCCATCCTGCGCTCCTGTTTTTCGCCGCCTGGACTGACGTGGGGGGCGGACGGAGAGTTGCCGCCCTTCATCTGGAGTGCCCCCACGGAGGAGGACGGGGCGACGGCTTGGGACCCCATGCTTTGCTGACCTTTTGCCTCATCGAAGCGAGCCACCGGATCATCCGTGGCGCTCGACCAGCTGACGCCACTGCGCAGGACGCTCTAAGAGCACTGAGTCCGTCGAGACCTGTACCGAGTCGGGCGTACACATCAACGCGCCAGCACGGAGCCCGAAGAGGAAGGCTACAGCACCGCCAAGCCCCAGCGTGTGGAGCGGATAGGAGGGGGGTGGTGAGTTACCCGTTTTTGTTATTTACTAATGACTTTACTGCTCACCAACCCCACGAACTATGCTGTAATACTCCGCTAATACCCCGGCTTGAAGGGGAAGAGGAAAAGAGGGAAAAAACAACCCCAGGCTACCTTACTTACCAAAGCTGCCTGCTTGGCCTGGATGATTAGACCGCACTGTACCCCTGTTTTTTTTTTTTTTTTTTTTTTTTTATTACCTGATCGTACCAGGGGCAAAAAGTGAAAGGCTTAGGGACTGTGGGATATCCAGGACTATAGAATATTAACCCTGTATACAACCTGGGCCAGCCTGTCTTTATCGTCGGCTTTTCATAGCGGCAAACCCCTCTCGCTGGGACTATACCCCAAGGCTATGTTCCACTAGCGCTTACACCTTCCTGGAGGAGGAGGAGGGGGAAGGGGGAGAAGGAGAGGATTCCCCCGATCCAACACAGATACAGGGTACCTTCTAGAGCCTTGGATCAGGAAGAGAAGGGAAGGGACAACATTGGAGACTATGCAATACATTACAACCACCCCCGCGCTGCCCTAAGAGAACTCTCTTCCTCAACTGGCAGTACTGAGACGCACCACAAAGCTTACCTGCTGGTATTGGGACCGTGTAGGGACCCTGTGGGCTAATTCTAATATCATTTTTGAGCTGCTGCTATTTGGGCCTGACTTGAGTCCCCCCCCTTCTTTTGTTTTTTTTCCCGGTCAGCAACCTGTGTCCACGTTGCGCAAAGCCCCACTTCCCCTCCCCCCCCTTTTTTTTTTGGGAGAAGGAGGGAGAGGAAGAAAAGGGAAGGGAGCGATAAGTTTATCTCTTTCTTTTTTCCTTTCCCTTTTTGCTTTTTTGCGTTTTTGTGCGTTTTTTTTTTTTACCATTTAGAGCCAAGCCCTTTACCTGTGAGGACTTTTCAAGGAGGACTTCTGTCCCTGTGAGGTCTCCAGGGATCAAAAAAGATGTCAAGAAAAAAAGCACCAGAGGAGCCCCCGCTCATGGAAGTACCCCAAAACACTCGAGCCGCAAAGGACAGAAATAACCAGGTCGCAGCTGCTGCAGCTGCAAAACTGGAAAAATTTGCACATTCCGCAACAGCCCCACCCTCCCCAAATAAGCCGAATCCGTTGCAATCAACTAACCAACTTACTTTGCAGGGCAAGGACCACAAAAACCCTGTGACAGATAGAAAAAGCCAGGGTGCTACAGCACTTAATGTATCCACCCCCTCTGCCACTAAAAAATCGGCAAGTAAGGGACCAGGAGGGACTAAAACGTCTACCATCCACTCAAATGTAGAGGACAGCTGCTCTCTAACTCTTATGTCAAACACCTCCTCTGATACTCCCCTGGAAGCCAGGGAGAAAGAACCTACACTAAGGGAGGTACTAAACGCAATAAATGATTGTAAAAACGCAATTTCTAACTTTGACACTCAATTAAAGATCATCAGAGACGAATTAGCCTCCATAAAACATGAATTAAATAGAACAACACAAAGAATAGTAGAAGTGGAAGACCGAGTAAATGCAATAGAAGACTAATTGACCCCAGTAAAACAGGAGATCCAATGGCTTAAAAAAACTATGAACGCACAGGTTGCCAAACTGGATGAAATGGAAAACCGGAAGCGTAGAAACAATATTAGAATTATAGGTCTACCAGAACGAACTGAGGGTCCCAACCTAATAAAGTTTCTAGAGGACTGGTTTGGGGAGATCTTTGGGGTGTCCTCTTTTAGCCCCCTATTTGTTATTGAACGGGCTCATCGCACCATCTCAAGAAATCAGCGCGGGGGAGACCGCCCGAGGCCTATACTGCTCAAAATTTTGAACTATAATGATAAGGTCACGCTGCTGCGGAGGGCTAGAGAACTGGGAGACATTAGGTTTCAGGGCACCAGAGTCTCATTCTACCCAGATTTCTCACCCGACCTGCAGAAACGCAGAGCGGAATTCATCCCGATTAAACATACCATGATCAACTACAAAATAGACTATGCTCTACTATACCCGGCCCGGTTGAGGGTCACGGCTCTTGGCAAGACGCTCTTCTTCAACTCCCCTACCGAAGCACAGCAATGGCTAGAGGAGAACAAGAGGGACTTTTAGGGAGAGGGGGACGGGGGGGTGGGGGTTCCTTTTTTTTATTTATTTTTTTTCTTCTTTCTTTTTTTTTTTTTTTTTCTTTTCCTTTTTTTTTTTTTTTTTTTTTTCTTTGTTGTCGGTGTTTGGTGATGTCTTGTGCCCTCTCCCCCCCCCCCCCCCCGTTTTTTGGGGGAGGGGAGAGGGCAGATATTGCTCTTATGTACCTGAAAATCGATATGAGTATATTGTTGCTGGTTGGGGGGAGAGAGGGGAGGGATTACAGGGGGGGAGGCAAGGTTGCAGGGGGCCAAGGGGGGGCACGATGAAATGAAGGCTCTAACACGAGATATATTAACACTAGGGGGGAGGATGGAGAGAGTCCGCGGGTGATGGGGAAGAATAAATGCATGTAGGTATGTGTGGGAGGGGGGTTGGTAGGGTCACGATCGCACCTGTAAGGGGTCGCCCTGACGGGCTGGGCTGGAAGGGGAGGGATGGGCGGGGGGAGGGGATAGGGGGGGGAGGAGGGGGAGGACAACCAGGGATTGTGGGGGGGGCATAAGTCAAGCACAGGGTCCACATATGCATGCCATATATGTCACCAGGGAGGGGGGAGGGAGAGAGAAAGTTATAATTATACCAAGGATTTGGGGGAGGTACTCATCTAGGGGAAATGATTTATTTAAGGTTGTTTGCTGCATCAAGGGTTTGTGTGTATTAATTTGTTTTTACACTTTTTCTTTGAAACCTCACTTGCACTTTGTTATAATAGGAATATCGTGTACTCATGTTGCAATGCACGAACGTAATAGAAATGGTACTTATGTCTTATGTGGTTAGAAGCGGAGGAGGAAGGGACTGGATTGCTAGCCTCCATGAGGCAATTTTTTTTTTTTTTCCCTTTCCGATATTCTCCCCCTCCCTCCTCATCTTTCTTTTTTCCCTTTTTTTTTTTTTTGTTTTCCTTCTTCTTTGCCCTTTTTTCCTTTTCTTTTTTTTTTTCTTTTCGTTTTTTTCTTTCGGTGGTGCCTAGGAGATGTTTATATAGTCCTACTTCTCGGCTGGGATGGTTCGGAGGATTCCATATGTCTTTTGATAATTATCCTATACGAGAAGATCTATACACTTGTTAATCCTAAATGCAATCGAAGAAACTTGATTTGATCTCTTGGAATGTCCGGGGCCTAGGAGACCCGGCCAAGAGAGCCCTGGTCCTGTCCCTTTTGGAGGGCAGGGGGCCGGGCATTTTGTGCCTCCAGGAGACACATCTCGTGCATGACACAGTGCCTTTGCTCCGTGGTCGGAAGTGGCAGGCCCAGTACCATTCAGTATACTCCTCCTATTCAAGAGGTGTGAGTATCCTGATCGGGAGGGGAATACTATTTTCATGTCACAAGGTACAAATAGACCCAAAAGGTCGTTATGTTTTTCTATACTGTTCATGGGAAAATAAACCGTACGTTTTAGCAAACATTTATGTTCCTCCTCCATTTAAACTGGAGATTTTATATGAACTTATCGCATTTACTATAGACAAAGCTGGGATCCCGGTGCTAGCAGTGGGGGACTATAACCAGGTATTGGACAGTTTAATGGATAGGTTCCCTATCCCGAATCAAGCTATAGTGAGGGAAGAGGGTAGGTTGACTCGGTTCCTACAAGAAACTGGGCTTACTGAAGCCTGGAGAATATGGCACCCGCAGGAGAAGCAATATTCTTGCTTTTCAGCCTCCTATTTGACTCTGTCTAGACTCGACATGGCTCTGGTGAATGATGAGGCTTTACCCTTGATAGCAGCAATAGATTACGGTCCAAGGGGGATCTCGGACCATTCGCCCTTGATCTTGTCATTGAAGACGGGAAACAAGTTTCACCATAGGGAGTGGAAAATAGATCCAGTCTGGCTGGAGCTAATCGAAAGCCCTGAAGAAATAAAAATGGCCCTGAAAGAGTTTATTAATATAAATACCAATACGGCCCCTATTGGGGTGGTCTGGGACTCATTGAAAGCACACCTTAGAGGTCTCCTTATCCAGCAAGTGGCTAGAATCAAAAGTAGGACGCGAGAGAAGGAGGGGGAAGCTAAAAAGGCCGCAATGCTGGCAGAACAGAAATATATCCTTAACCCAAATCTGGAAATGCAAAAGAAATGGCTAGAGAAACAACAAGACTATAAGATAGTCATCAAAAGGATCAGCGAGGATAAACGTATACTCCAGAGGCAATTAAATTACGGCGAGGGTGAAAAGGTGGGTCGCATGCTGTCACTATTGGTAAAAACAAACACGTCTCCATCAATGGTTTCGGCTGTGAGGACCATACAGGGAGCGATTTCTACGGACTCGATAATTATACCGAAAACATTTAAAGATTATTATTCCTCCCTATACAAATCACAGATAGACGTCGATAGTGGGGAAACTATTCCCTTCCTCGAAAGGATAAACTTCCCAATCCTGTCAGAGGTGGAACGGCAATTAATGGACGCCCCAATCACCCTACAAGAGTTAACTGACGCCGTCGCCGGCATGCCAAATTCCAAATCACCCGGCTCGGACGGATTACCAACGGAGATCTATAAAAGATTTGGCGAAATTTTACTCCCAGAACTACTTAAGATGCTGGGCCAGGTGCAGTCCATGGGGCCTCTTCCAGCTTCAATGACGGAGGCGACTATTGTCGTCATCCCGAAGGAGGGAAAAGACCCCATGGACCCCTCCTCATATCCTAAAAATCCTTGCCAAAGTCCTAGCTGCTCGATTAAACGCGTGTGTTCATAACCTAGTGCATTCCGACCAGTCTGGGTTTATCCCAACAAGGTCAACTAGTACAAATATACGCAGAACTTACTTGAACATACAATTGCCAGCAGAAAATAAGGGCCCCAGGGCCATTATGGCCTTGGACGCCGCCAAGGCATTTGATAGCCTAGAATGGGGCTACTTATTCAAGGTATTGGGCAAATTCGGTTTTGGATCTAACTTTATAAACTGGGTAAGATTGTTGTATACAAACCCAACAGCCAAAATAAAGATCAATAATGACCACTCAGACTTTTTTAGCCTGGAAAGAGGAACGAGGCAGGGCTGCCCCTTGTCTCCTCTCCTCTTTGCTCTGGCAATAGAGCCGCTGGCCATTGCTGTCAGAGCCAATGGGGAGATATGTGGTTTTAGGCGTGGTCTAGCGGAAGAGAAGATAGCGCTATTTGCCAACGATATCCTGTTTTATCTAGGAGACGTGGACTCCTCACTAAAAGCAGCCATACAAATGATGGGGGACTTTGGCAGGATTTCAGGACTCTTAATCAACTGGGACAAGACGGCCCTTATGCCAATGGACCCAATCCCAGGTGATATAACTATTGATAATTTTAACTTTAAACCACTCGATAAACTGAAGTACCTAGGGATATGGATAACCAGGGACATAAATGCATTTACCAAATACAACCTAGCTCCGCTATTATTAAAATTCAAACACAAGTCTGAGGTGTGGGCCCGCCTCCCCCTCTCGGTGGCAGGGAGGTGCAACCTTATCAAAATGATTTGGCTGCCCCAGATCCTATATCTCCTTCACAACTCCCCCCTGTGGATAGGGCAGAAGTGGTTCAGGAAGATGGACTCGCTCTTTAGAGATCTGATTTGGAAGAGAGGACAACCTAGAATTGCCCTCTCTACGCTTCAGCTCCCACTCGGGGAGGGCGGATTGGCGATCCCACACCTCAGACGGTATTTTGTGGCATCCCAGCTACAACACCTAGCAGGGAGGGGGGCCACCGGGGATCCTGGTAAAAATTTACTGTTGATAGACAGCCCACATAGTACACTTATGGAAGCCCTTGAGGCTGGGTCTCTCTCCACACGCTACCCAACGGTAACTCTAATAACAAAGCTCTGGCAGACAGCAAAGTCCATGCTTGGATACCAGGGCATAACAGAGCTAGCTCCCCTCTGGCACAATAACAACTTAGAAGAACTAGCTAAGATCACCAAGTCTAGCGCCTGGGAAAAACAGGGCCTTACGCGAGTAAGCCAAATGTACTCTGGCGACAAGCTGAAAACCTTCGCTGCCTTGAAACAGGAATTCTCCCTTCCTAACACCACTTTCTATAAATATCTTCAGGTGAGGCACGCAGCCCAGACGCAATTTGGGCTGCAGGTACCGTGTTGGGTTCAGATACCCACACTGACGCAGCTTGTGTCCTCAGAATCAACCAAGGGAATAATCTCTGGGCTGTATGCCAAACTTGGGGACAAGATTCGCAAGGGTAGTGGACCAACCAAGATCAGGGTACCATGGGAGAATGAGTTGGGCCCATTGTCAGCAGAAGAATGGGAAAGGGTGATTGGGCAAGCGAATCGGGTTTCAATCTCCCCAACCCACAAGATGTCACAACTTTACTTTTTATACAGAGTATATCATACTCCAAGCAAAATGTTTAAACTGGGCTGGCGGGAAAATGACCGCTGTCCTAGATGCGGCCGAGTCGGAGATTTTATCCATATGTTTTGGAAATGTCCAAAACTATTTAGATATTGGACCAGCATTATCGAGGTAATCAATACGACTCTGAGGCTAAATCTAGAGGCAACGGCCAAAACCTGCTTACTAGGTCTCATGGAGAGAGAGAGGACCCCGTATAACCTCACGGACTCTATCCTAAGGGCCCTGTTCCAAGCCAGGAAGTTGATCGCCCAGCACTGGCAGGCACAGTTACCCCCGACATTAGAGGAGTGGAATAGAAATATTAACACGGTAATGGGCAACGAGAGAATTTTCTTTACAAAGCAGGGCAACTATAGAAAGTTCCAAACGATATGGGGACCCTGGACAATAGTACCCACAGACGAAGAGTGAATTTACTCTTAGCATGGGCACACCGGTAGCTCAGTACTTGCTACGGTTCTTTTCTACTCCTTTTTTATGGGTTGCCTTTTTCCCTTTTTTTTTTTTTCTCTTCTTTCCTGTTTCTCTCCTTTTTTGCTTTATCTCTTCCACCCTCCCTCTCAGCTCGAAGGGGTTTGGTGAGGTGATATAATAGCTTGGGGCTTGACGGGGGGGAGGGGGGGGGAGGTCTTAGATAAAACAGGGGGACCAAACTCGCTCTGGAACTTTTCTAATGTATAAGCTACTATGCCGGGCGATGTCTAACCCCAAATTAGTTAAGGATTTGATGTCAAATGTCTTTTGTGGTTGTAAATGTTTTCAGCAGAAAAATCAATAAAAAGTAAATATTAAAAAAAAAAAAAAAAAAAAAAAGGCGGGCTTATATAGTCCAGCAAAACCCCAACAGGTGTGCTTGATAGCTGGTTGGAAGTCTTGGCGGGGAGACACCCGCTGGTGGCAACCAGAACTACACCTTTTGGTGAAAGCAGGTGAAACCAGTAATGACACCGTTCCTGATATCAGGGTTCTGTGCAGACCCGTCAAGTTCCTCCACCCCAAACTCGTTCATCCCCACTATATTGCCAAAACTATTGGGCCACCCCTCCAAATTATTTGGTGGAGGGGGGATTATGGTGTGGGGTTGTTTTTCAGGGGTTGGGCTTGGCCCCTTAGTTCCAGTGAAGGGAACTCTTAAGGCATCAGCATACCAAGATATTTTGGACAATTTCATACTCCCAACTTCATAGGAACAGTTTGGGGATGGTCCCTTCCTGTTCCAAAATGACTGCACACCAGTGCACAAAGCAAGGTCCATAAAGACATGGATGAGTGAGTTTGGGGTGGAGGAACTGGACAGACCTGTACAGAGTCCTGACCTCAACCTGATAGAACACCTTTGGGATAAATTAGATTGGAGTCTGCAAGCCACGCCTTCTCCGCCTCCATCAGTGCCTGACCCCACAAATTTGCTTCTGGAAGAATGGTTAAACATACCCGTAGACACACTCCTAAACCTTGTGGACAGCCTTCCCAGAAGAGTTGAAGCTGCTATAGCTTGAAAAGTTAGTGCTAATAATATACACTGTCACTGAACTAATGACACTGGCTAGGAAAGGGGTTAACATTAAGGGGCAATCAAGGGGATAACTATGTGCCTAACAATGTTTACTGTGTACTGTGAAAAGGACAGATCGCTGCTGTCTGTAGAAAGTTCTATGTTGTTTACCAACACAGAGTTCTCTTCTGTCATTCACTCTTTTTTCACATTTTAAAAAGATACAGAATTTTGGGTTTTCACTAGCTGTAAGCCATAATAATCAAAATTAAAAAAATAAATTCTATAAATATATCACTCTGTGTAATGAATCTATATAATATACAAGTTTCACTTTTTGAATTGAATTACTGAAATCAATTCAAATTTTTTGAGATGCACCTGTAAATGTGTTATTCAACTTTTCTGAGCCATCAGCTTATAGCAAACCGCCCAACTTTCTGAGAGATTGCCCCAAATAATGCAGATTGTAAGGACTCAATATGCAGAAAATGATTGAGTAAACCCACAAGTTGTTTATACATCTAATTTTCCTTCATAATGGCCATCCAGAACAATACATTTAGAGGAAGAAAGAAAGGTTTAGCATAGTAGAATAATTTTGGTAGTTAAATAATACATTGTTTGTCCTGCGGGTGCAATTCGTACCCGCAAGATTGTTTCGAATGGGGGTGAGAGCAGACTCAGGTTGCCACAGATGATTCAGAGACCATGGGGATCTCATCCATCTACTGTGGCACTGCTCCAAGTTGCATCTATATTGGGTAGGAGTTTTGACTACTATCAATAGAGTTTTTCTGGTTGATATCCTGATGGACCCTAAACCACGTGTATTAGGAATTCTGGATGATATCCTAATCGAAGATGATCCAAAGCAGGCCATTGCTAGAGCCCTGTTTCAGGCTCGCAAGCTCATTCTTAGCCCCTGTACACACGGTCGGAAATTCCAATGGAAAATGTCCGATCGGACCATGTTGTCAGACTTTTTCTGCTCTCAAACTTTCCGTCAATAAAATCCGATCGGACTTTTTCCAATCGTGTGTCGAGAATTCTGACGGGCAAAGTGCTATGCATGCTCAGATCAAATTACGAGACCAAAGCTATTGGCTACTAGCCTCTACGTAGTTCCGTCGTACGCAACGAACGTCACCACGCTCAGAATTCTCGGATTTTCCAGCAACTTTGTCCGACCGTGTGTATGCAATACCAGTGTCAGACAAAATCCGTCGGAAAAAATCAGACGGAATTTGGTTGGAATTTCCAACCATGTGTACGGGGGCTTGGACATTGGAAGGCAGTGGACCCTCCAACGGTGAAAGAATGGATTGCTCAGGTGGGGGATACTCTAAGGCTGGAGAAGTATATCTTCCAACACAGAGGACGCCCCAGCAAATTTGATAAACTGTGGGCACCCTGGCTAGATACCCCTGGACTTTGACCAATGGACTTGGTATTGGACAGACTATTATTCCAATAACTCTTCTACAGTAATTTGGTTATGAGGACATCTATTTGTACGGAGACTAGATGACCCTGATATGTTATGACAAGGGGGTACATAGGATAGAAATATGGCATCACAACAAGAGCAGACAAGCGCCTTGAGGCAATTCAGTTCGCATTTGCAGCGCTATACAAATCATTAATTCATTCATTCATTCATTCAGGATTTGACCACCTGATTACTTTGCACTTAAACCCCCCTCGTGACCAGACCAATTTTCAGCTTTCGGCGCTGACGCACTTGGAATGACAATTGCGCGGTCATACAACACTGTACCCAAATGACATTTTTACAATTTTTTCCCCACAAATAGAGCTTTCTTTTGGTGGTATTTAATCACAGCTGGGGTTTTTATTTTTTGCTAAACAAATAAAAAAAGATGGAAAAATAAAAATAAAATCATGTTTAATAGTTTATTATAAAATTTAGCAAACAGGTAATTTTTCTGCTTCATTGATATGCGCTGATGAGGCGGCACTGGTGGGCACTGATAGGCGGCACTGGTGGGCACTGATAGGCTGCACTGGTGGGCACTGATAGGCTGCACTGGTGGGGACAGATAAGTCGGTACTGATGGGCACAGCAAAGATGGCACTGATGGGCATGGATGGGTGGAACGGATGGGCACTGATAGGTGGCACTGATAGATGGCACTAATGGGCACTGATAGGTGGCACTGATGGGCACTGATAGGTGGCACTGGGCACTGGTAGGGGACACTGATGAGCACTGGTAGGGGACACTGATGTGCAGCCCTGGCACTGTGGGCACTGACATATGGCACTGTGGGCACTGACAGATGGCACTGGGGGCACTGACAGATGGCACTGGGGGCACTTTTATTAGCAAATGTGGACACCCTGGGCATATTGCAGTGAGAGGGACTGATGTCCCTCTCACTGCCGCCGGTGATCGGCTTTTTTTTTTCTCCTCGCGCTATCAGCGCGAGCAGGAAAAAAAGCCGATTACCGGCTCGGTTAATATCACATGATCAGCTGTCATTGGCTGACAGCTGATCGCGTGGTAAGGGGTCGGGATCGACCCCTTACTCGGATCTGTGATCCAGCGAGTCTCACAGACTCGCGGATCACAGAGCGCGCCGCACGCGCCCTTCAGGGGGCGCGCAGGCAGCTCGTTGCCGGGACGACGTCAATAGACGTCGTCCCGGCACATCAGATCCGCGCTGTAGCCGTCATTTGGCTATAGCGCGGGTCTATATATTCAAGCTATCCCATGATGCAATGTGAATGTTTACCTTGATTGTAACACTGTATGATCTGGAATTGGAATTCATGTACGGTTTTGTTTATCTGTTCATGTGTTTTTTCTTTAATAAGCTTCTTTGAGAAACGAAAAAAAAAAAAATGTTTAACTGCTTGCCGACCAGCCGCCATCATTTTACTGCGGCAGGCCGGAACGATCCTGCAAACCGTTGTAGCTATACGTCGGCTCACACACAAATCCCTGTTCTGTTCTGAGAGGAGTGACAGATCGTGTGTTCCTATTAGCTAGGAAGCACGATCCGTTACTTCCTCTAGTTAGTCCTCTCCCCCTTTAGTTAGAATCACCTCCCAGGGAACACAGTTAACCCCTTGATCGCCCCCTAGTGTTAATCCCTTCCCTGCCAGTGAGATTTATACAGTAAGCAGTGCATTTTTATAGCACTGATCGCTGTATAAATGCCAATGGTCCCAAAAATGTGTCTGATGTGTCCGCCATAATGTCGCAGTCCCGATAAAAATCGCAGATCGATGCCATTACGAGTAAAAAAATAATAATAATAAAAATGCTATAAATCTATCCCCTATTTTGTAGCCGCTATAACTTTTGCGCAAACCAGTTCATATACGCTTATTGTGATTTTTTTTTTTTTTAACCAAAAATATGTAGAAGAACAAATCGACCTAAACTGAGAAAAAAATAGCTTTTTTTTTAAAAAAAAAAAAATGGGGTTATTTATTACAGCAAACAGTACAACATATTGGGGGTTATTCATTAAATTGAAAATCCACTTTGCACTGCAAGTGCACTTGAAAGTAAAGTCGCTGTAGATCCGAGGGGGACATGCAAGGAAAATAAAAAACAGCATTTTACCTTGCACATGATTGGATGATAAAACCAGCAGAGCTTCCACTCATTTCAGATGTACCCCTTAGATTTAGAGCACCTGCACTTCCAAGTGCACTTGCAGTGCAAAGTGGATTTGCCTTTCGTAAATAACCCCCATTGTGTTTTTTTCAAAATTGTGGCTCTTTTTTTGTTTATAGCGCAAAAAATTCAAACCGGAGAGGTGATCAAATACCACCAAAAGAAAGCTCCATTTGTGGGAAAAAAAGGACATCAATTTTGTTTGGGTGCAGTGCCGCACAACAGCGCAATTGTCAGTTAAAGCGACGCAGTGCCGGATCGCAATAAATGGCCCGGTCATTTAGCAGCCAAATCTTCCGGTGCTGAAATGGTTAATGAGGAATATACCTCTAGCAAAAAAGAGGGACAGCTATGTTATAGTAGTTTTGTGTTTCACTGAGCTTTGTGGAGATCTGAGATGTGGAGAAAATAGAGTGCTGAGCATTATGCTGAGATTATAGTGCGTTCAGCATTTTTTAACACACACTGACTAGAGGAAAATTACT
Source organism: Lithobates sylvaticus (assembly GCA_028564925.1). Classification (NCBI taxonomy): domain Eukaryota; kingdom Metazoa; phylum Chordata; class Amphibia; order Anura; family Ranidae; genus Lithobates; species Lithobates sylvaticus. Next base: position 710,256,259 of record CM053026.1, on the reverse strand, counting down.
TATTGCACTATTAACACTGGTGTTGCAAATTGTCCCTCCATCCCACAGAGGGCTAGTATACACTGCAATTAGCATATATAACATTTTATGTAGAAAGCAGCATACACCAATGAGCCATATGATTATGACCACCCACCTAATGTTGAGTAGGCCCCCCTTTGGTTGCCAAAACTGCACTGACTCATCCAGGCATGGACACCACTAAACAACATTGCCTCTGCTGGCTTGCCTTCTTCCCATAGAGCATCCTGGTGCCATTTCTTCCCTAGGTAAGTGACACACATGCACCCGGCCATCCACATGATGTTAAAAATGTGAATCATCAACCAGGCCACCTTCTTCAGTTGCTCCGTGGTCCAGTTCTGATGTTCACATGCCCATTGTGGGTACTTTTTGCTATGGACACGGGTCAACGTGGGCACCCTGACCGATCTACAGTAACTGTGATGCACTGTGTGTTCTGACACCTTTCTATGGGAACCAGCATTCATTTTTTTTAGCAAGTTGAGCTACTCTTTTATTGGATCAGACTAAGATGGCCAGCCTTAGCTCTCCACATTGGTTGCCCATAACCCTGTCACAAATTCACTGGTTTTCCTTCTGTGGACCACTTTTGCTAGGTCCTGACCACTGCAGACCGGGAACATCCCACAAGGGCTGCGATTTTGGAGTTGTGATGACCTAGTTGTCTAGCCATTACAATGTGGCCCTTGTCAAAGCCGTTCATCAAGTCCTTACACTTGCTTTTTTTTTTTCTGCTTTCAACACATCAGTTTTAGGGACAACATCTTCACTTGCTGCTTAATATAGCCCACTAACTTTTAGGTACGACTGTAATGATATAATCAATCTTATTTACTTCACCTGTCAGTGGTCATATTAATATGACTGATCTGTGTAAATATCCTCTATGTGTGTAGTCTTCTACGCAGGATTATCTTCCAGTGCTTCCTCTTGTACTAGTTGATAGTGTAGTTCTATGTGTACTGATCTTCGATGATTATGCATAGATATTGATCTTCGGCTATCAAGCAGTTACATTAACGAATGCAGCAAATTCATTTACTTACAATAAAGTCCTAGACACATTCATGGCAAGAGTGGTTCTTTGGATGTTTAGAATGAATGGGTGCCAGCAGTGGCGTCGCTAGCAGTGTTGGTCATCTTACTTTAAAAAAGTAATTAGTTAAGTTACAAATTACTTCTCCCAAAAAGTAATTGCGTTAGTAACTCAGTTACTACATTTGGAAAAGTAATTAGTTACGCAGCAAAGTAACTGACTTTTTTTTTAAATATTCTATACGTGTAACTAAGGGGCGGGTCTAGTATTACTGTAACCAAGGGGCGCATTTATTATTATTGTTATATATCGTGTAACCAAGGGGCTGCTCTATTATCACTCTAACCAAGGGGCAGATCTGTTATAGCGTGTAAGCAAGGGGCGGGTCTATTATTATTATATCGTGTAAGGGGCGGATGGCTACAGAAGAGGGCGAATGTTAAATTAATGGGCAGAGATCGATATATAACAATAATAATAAATGCGCCCCTTGGTTACAGTAATACTAGACCCGCCCCTTACTTACACGATAGACGCCCCTTGCAGAGTAGCACGAGCATCAGGAGCGTGTGGCATTGCCTCGTACAATTACATGTTAACTGCGCCTGTGCGGTGTAGAGTTCACTCAGAGCTGTTTAGGTTCGGCAATTTTCAGAAGCTCCGTAGTCCTTCGTACTGCGCAAGCCCTGCGCAGTACAGGGGGTCCTTATCCGGCGGGGGAACTTTTTCGGCAGGACACCGGAATTACACTACTGCCATCTAGTAGCGGTAGATGTAATTGGGGTAACTAAGCCAAAGTAATGGGAACTGAGTTACCATGAGGGGAAAAGTAATCAGTTAGATTACTCGTTACCCTCTAAAGTAACTGCGTTAGGTAACTCAGTTTATTTTAACTCAGTTACTTACATCACTGGTCGCTAGGGGGTGGCTTTTGGGGCTATACCCCCGAATCTGGGGGTGATAGCCCCGAGTCTCTGCAGGGGTCCCCAAGGGGAGGCTCTTTGGGGACCCTGATGTAAGTGGGGAGCGCTCTGGGGACCCTGATGCAGAGGGGAGGCTCTCTGGGGACCCTGATTTAAGGGGGAGGCTCTCTGGGGACCCTGATTTAAGGGGGAGGCTCTCTGGGGACCCTGATTTAAGGGAGAGGCTCTCTGGGGACCCTGCTTTAAGGGGGAGGCTCTCTGGGGACCCTAATATAAGGGGGCTCTCTGGGAACCCTGATATAAGTGGGGGGCTCTCTGGGGATATATACACACACACACATAAATTATATACATGTGTATGCCCGCCAAAGCGTATGACTTTCTTTACTACGGTGCTATGGGCTCTAGGCCCAGATCTTTTGTAGACCTAGCAACGCCCCTGGGTGCCAGTCACTTTAGTGCATTTTATATAGACAAAAAGTTTTGCAAAGGGCAATATGGGGAGGAGGGTGAGGTACAGAGCAGGATATCCCACTCTACATTCAGTGGCTTATCGTCCAGTGTGCAAGAGTGTGTAGTGCACAGGGGTCCCAAGGGAAAGGGGGCCCACTGTGCCCTTCCACACACTGCACAACGGGAGTTCATTTTCTGCCACTCTACTTGTCCTCTAAAATGCACCCTCCTCTCTGCTTTTAGGTTCCCCCCAGCACCAAACCCCCCTCCCCCATCCCCCACACCTGCAGCACTGATCCCCTGTGGGATCCTAAATGTTACAATCTGGTTGTACATCCTTACTGCGATCTACAAAGAACTATGTAGTTCAAGGACCTGCTTGGATACAGATTGATTGTCTACTTCAGGTGAGTGCTCATGACCAGTGAAATATAGATGTGTTCCAAGAGAACCAGTTTAAAGTTGTACCACTGTTCTCAACATCACCAGCAGATGGTGCTGCAAGTGAAATCTGGACACTATATACTGAGAAAACCTGGGAGCTGCAAGACTGGGACCCCCCTCCATGTCCTAGACAAATAGGGATTTATAGGTTTCCTGGAATACAGTTTACATTTATATATGCTATAAAGTTAATTGCAGTCATGTGTTCCGTGTTAGCCTCTTACTCTAATGCAAGGGTTTATTGGAGCAATTAGACCTTTTTATAATTGCGTAACTCGCCATGTTCTGGAACAGCAGAGCAGTACGCAAGAGATAAAAAAAATTTTAGTATAAAAAAACATTGGTATTATCTAAAGTATAACCATACATAATCTTTAATGGATGCTCTAACCTATGCTATTGGCTTTACTGTAGGAGTCTTCAGCTACGAGTTTTCAGATCACACACAGAACCATTCATATCATTGGTGTGAAATGGTTTTATTCTACGAATAAGTACCCTAGAAGGAAAATACAAATGTTTTTGGTAAAATGTGTTCCACGTTACTTAAAGTTATATAAATAGATGTTTTATATAGTTTCATTATTTATACAAAATGTATATTTCACAAGCAAACATGTACAGTAATACGTGATGCATCTGTGGGCAGGTCAGGGAGACAGGGTGGTTGTCATGTCCACCATGTTTCCCTCCTAGCATGCCAAGCAAGGGTCACATGTGAGGCCTACCCCAGGGTGGGTTCTGGCACCTTACACAGGGTCACTTTATTACACATGGTACCTTTGCTTTGTGCCATTTACATCAATGCTCTGGGACAAAGCTGAGGCTGCCATGGGGAATACTCGACCTTAGAGTGGGCCTCTACTCTTACAGATGAACGTTCGGTTCCCTTTGACAATGTGCACCTTCTCTCTAATCCGCATTTGAGGGGGATCAAGCAGGACGCAACCATTGAGAGTGGTATGCATGGAAGGAATTTGAATGAAGTGCAGGAACTATTTTAATGGGTTTTAAGAGGTTTTAACTGTGAATACTCCTTGGTACAAGGTGTAGCACCTTCGAATGTGAGTAGGAATACCTAGTTCTGTATAGTAATAAAAGTTAAAGTTTTTACACTATGGCGAATCCTGCTTGTTTTTCATATGATTCCTGTATGTGAAACCTATGAGCACACCATTATTTTGGTGAGAGGAGTGGTGAATAAAGTTGCTGAGTAGGGATGACCCCCTTGGTGATATCAATAAAGTTGCTGAGGAGGGATGACCCCCTTGGTGATATCAATAAAGTTGCTGAGGAGGGATGACCCCCCCCCCCCCCCCTCCCCTGGTAATTTTAAGTGTGGAGGAACTCCAGAGTTGCTGTGGACCTCTCGATGATAACATGCATTACATGACTTACCTGTAGCGGATGGTCATGTATAGTTGGTGAGTCCTCCGGTGTGGCCGTGGTGGATCAATAGAACACTTTGTTGAAGACCAACACTGTTTTGAAGAATATTTGCACAGTGCTATAGCAATTTTTTGCTGTTCATTACGCATTTATAAAATACTACTATTGTAGCGGCCATAACCCCTAGGGGCAACCTTGAATTTTCTGGGCTTACCAATTACCTCCTCGTAGCTCGTCTTTCGTTGTCTAGGGGTTCCCAGGGTTAGTAACCAGTAACTTCAGAAGCTGACACACAAAAGTTTTGAGGATTTTTATTTTGCAGGGGTAACATCCAACTATAACACAGTCTCAGGTGGGAATAGAGGGCACAGGTGATAAAACTCAGGCACTTAGAACTGCTGACATCAATTGAATGTCTCTTAGAAACCACAGATTTAGCAGCCAACATGTGATCCGGAAACTTTGCAAAGTCTCTGCCACAGACTAGATTGTAACTGAAGACAAATAGGAACCTTTCCAACAGTACCTGGATCTCTCAGCCTTCTTGGTGAGTGTGGATTCTCTAGTGTCCATACAACTCAGCTCCCAGGCTCTTACCGAGCAGCCAGCTTCTTGGCCCTCCTCCGAAGAGTCCTCCCCTGGTCGCTTGTACAAGTTGCCGTGTCCCTCCAATACCAAGAGCAACCTTCAGTTACTGGGCCTCAAACTAGCCAGTTCCGAGGCTCGGGAACGGACGGATCCCCACCCCAGACCATGAGGGCCTCTGGGGCTGGTCAGGGTGACCATGCTTACGGGGACGGCAGACACTCCTGGGTCCGGGACCCCTCACGGGTTTGGCCTGGACCGGAACCAGGAATCAAAGCAGCAGTCGAACCCTGAACACGTGACTTCAGCATCTTAAATACCCCTTCCCAGATTACACAGCAGGGCCAGACGCGCCCACTGATTGGCTCCAGGAAAGATTGGTACCTAACACGTCCAACCAGGCTTGGTTCTCAGCCTGTCACAGGTGCCTCACTGCACCTATGACCAGGTGGAACTTCAGTACAGCCCAGCCAGACTGATGCCAAAGTAAAAACCTGCACAATTAACCCCCAAAACTCTGTTACAGTCCTGGAAAACTAAATTTACATATGTATAGCGCACACTTAGTCAAGTGTCGGCGCTACACTATATTGCACGGACACTTTATAGAGCCTTTATATATATATATATATATATATTTTTTTTTTTTATGTGAAATACATATTTGCACTTTTTTCCTCTAGAAGGGCACATGCAATAGTTAGCAGGTCAGCGCTGTATAACTCAGAGTGTGGTTGTGTAATAGGTATGTGTGACAGGACCCAGCTATTGGCTACTTAGGGCCGCACATTGCATGGGGGCCAAGGAAAGAATGCAGATGTGAGCCAGAAGCACCAAGTTCTTTAGTGGGATTGGAGCTGATAAAATATGTGGACACTGGGTGCTCACTATGCAGTATGAGGGTGGGAGATTGTATTTGATTGGTGCTTCAAGATTATAAAGCAAATGCATCTATAATGCTAATGGTATTAGGCTTCATACTTCATACATGCACCTGGGTCCATTTTTCCATGCATTGTAAAAAACATGACATATTTCTAGTGTGTGATGGATGTCCTAGAGCTGCATGCACAGCTGCTCGTAAATAGGTGAAGGCAGCTGTATGCAGCTATGCACCGCTATTTGCATAAAGTAGGGTATGTGCATAGACGTAATGCACTGAACGCACCTGTGCACGTGTCTGCTTCATACAAATGGCTGCGTACAACTGTATTCACCCATTTATGTCCGTTAGTAGCTGAACACAGCTCCAGGACACCCAGCACACCAGAAATACACAATGGGGTTGATTTACTAAAACGAGCGTGTAAAATCGGGTGCAGGTCTGCATAGAAACCAATCATCTTCCAGGTTTTTTTTGTGTCAAAGTTTAATTGAACAAGCTGAACTTAGAAGCTGATTGGCTAACATGCTCAGCTGCACCCAATTTTGCACTCTCCAATTTTACTAAAATCAACCCCTGCTGTCTTTATGCTACACAAGCAAATGTGCCCATGTACATGTAGCCTTATTATTATTGGGGAAGGGGATCACCGCTCCAGGTGTAAATGTGGGTCTAGAACTCTCCTCGGAACTGGAACACCAGGGGCTGGCTAAGCATATAGCAACATGAGGCAAAAAGGAAGTTCTGGACAGCCGCACTCCGGAATATAGCCTTTATTTGTAAAAAGTCCAACAGATACAAGCCACAGCAAAAAAATGGGACAAACGAGCTGACTTAGTCATATGACTAAGCACTGTTAAGTGGGAAACGCGTCACCTCGTTTGTCCCATTTTTTTGCTGTGGCTTGTATCTGTTGGACTTTTTACAAATAAAGGCTTCCCTTTTGCCTCATGCAGCCTTATTATTATTGTTATTATTAATAATAATAATAATATTTTTTATTTTGTTTTTTTGTTACATTTATCATTCTAGGACTGGCTGCAAATAAAAATGTTCACAGGTTGGAAGTGCCCTAAATTATTGCTTGAAAACTGGATTTTTCATTTTGTAACCAAAGTTTGCAAATCTGGAAACGCTGCATTTTTTTAATGTTATTTCTTTATCACTGTGTCTTACTAGAAAGTTAAAATGTATGACGGATGGTGAATCTGTTCCCCCCGACTGGCCTTATTTTAAAACCATTGATCGCATCCTGTCTAAACTGCCGGAACAGACGGATGGGAAGTTGCAGCCTGGGCCTTCCACCTCTCAGACTGAAGCCTCGCAATCTCCTTCGGTCAAATCTACACCCCTCTATCTGCCCTACAACCAGTTCACATATGACGAGGGCTGTTTCCAGGATGACAATTCAGAGAGTTCCACAAGTCTGCAGTCTTACAAGCAAAGGTAAAATACTGTACATGTTACTGGTGTGTTTACCCAGGAGTGGGAGGTGACATGCAGCAAGGGATTATCCCAGGCAATATACAATCACCGCCACTTTATTAGGTACACCTTGCTAGTACCGGGTTGGACCCCTTTTTGCCTTCAGAACTGCCTTAATTCTTCATGGCAAAGATTCAACAAGGTGTTGGAAACATTCCTCAGAGATTTTGGTCCATAGTGACATGATAGCATCACGCAGTTGCTGCAGATTTGTCAGCTGCACATCCATGATGCGAATCTTCCTTTCCACCACATCCCAAAGTTGCTCTATTGGATTGAGATCTGGTGACTGTGGAGGTCATTGGAGTACAGTGATCTCATTGTCATGTTCAAGAAACCAGTGGTGAGATGATTTAAGATTTGTGACATGGTTCATTGTCCTGCTGGAAGGAGCCATCAGAAGATGGGTACACTGTAGTCATAAAGGGATGGACATGGTCAGCAACAATACTCAGGTAGGCCGTGGTGCTTAAACAATGCTCAATTGATACTAAGGGGCCAAAAGTGTGCCAAGAAAATATCCCCCAAACTATTACACCACCAGCCGGAACCTTTGATACAAGGCAGGATGGATCGATGCTTTCATGTTGTTTATGCCAAACTCTGACCTTACCAGCTGAATGTCGCAGCTGAAATCGAGACTTATCAGACCAGGCAATGTTTTTTCAATCTTCTATTATCCAATTTTGGTGAGCCTGTGCGAATTGTAGCCTAACTGACAGGAGTGGCACCGGGTGTGGCCCATCTGCTTCAAGTTTCGATGTGCTGTGCATTCAGAGATGGTATTCTGCATACATTGGTTGTAACGAATGGTTATTTGAGTTACTGTTGCCTTCCTATCATCTCAAACCAGTATGCCCGTTCTCCTCTGACATCAACAAGGCATTTTCATCCACACAATTGCCGCTCACTGGATATTTTCCCTTTTTCGGACCATTCTCTGTAAACCCGAGAGATGGTTGTGTGTGATAATCCCAGTAGATCAGCAGTTTTTGAAATACTCAGATCAGCCTGTCTGGCACCAACAACCATTCCATGTTCAAAGTCACTTAAATCCCCTTTATGATGCTCAGTTTGAGCTTCAGCAAGTCGTCTTTACTACGTCTAGATGCCTAAATGCATTGAGTTGCTGCCATGTGATTGGCTAATTAGCAATTTGTGTTACCAAGCAATGGAACGGGTGTACCTAATAATGTGGCCGGTGAGTGTATGCTCATTCCTGAATAGTTAGATATTTTTCTATAATCCCAGCAATAAGATGACCATATAAACAAGTTGTTTTCGTGGTTTGTTTTCTAAAGACACCAAGTTAGATAACCAAACAATTGAGACTGCTCCAGAAATACCGCAAATAAGATGCTGGTTTTATTGGACAATGATAACCAATCATCATATTCAAGTAAAGACCGCCGTCTAAACCTCCTGTCCATTTTCTGCCTTGTTTTGTCCAATGCACTCTTGCCAAAACATGTTTGTTTTCGTCTTTTAAAGAGTATTGAATATTTGGAACCTGTCAGGTTTTAATTGCTGAAATAAATAGGGATAATAGTGCGCTAAACCTAAATATATAAAAGATATGTATAATACACTGTGCAGAAAAAATCAGTGCAAAATAAATCAGTGCAGCAATCATAAATAGATGTATATAAAGTATAAACATTAATGTAATAAGTCCACATTCAATCCAAAGTACCGTATATATGTAGATTCTTCTGTGATGAAAACGTGTAATCAATCCTTTCCAAAATCCGTGCCACATATTAATAAGAACCGGTGCTAAAGAAGATAGTTGTCACCGCCATCTTTATGTGCAATGCCTGCTCACCTCAATGAAAGCCCCCCTCGGGTCAAATCACGCTTATGGCCTCTTTAACACGAATGATCCATTCAGGTCCGCCTGTCAGTTTTTTAGGCGGACCTGAACGGATGCTCCATTGACCTCTATGGAGCGTCGGATGTCAGCGGTGACATGTCCGCTGACATCCGACCCGGTCCGATCCGAAAAAGTGACGGAGGAAAAACCTACTTTTCCATCCATCATTGGATCAGATCGTGTGACGACAGACTCTACGGTCTGGTAATGCATTTCGAAGCTACAGCTTCTTTATCAGCCAAGCCACTCCAGTCCAGACCAGCCAAGGTCAGACCTAGCAATCAGATCCTTCTTGGAGAACACTTTGCTTGTCCTCTTCAGTTTGTGAATTGCACATATCCTGCAGGAGAGAGAAAAGTGTAATTTTCTGTCTCCTGCAGGATATGTGCAATTCACAAACTCCATGTGTTCTCCAAGGAGGAACTTTTTAAGGATCTGATCTGGTCTGGGGCTGCATGAGTGCTGCCGGCACTGGGGAGTTACAGTTCATTGAGGGAACCATTAATGCCAACATGTACTGTGACATACTGAAGAGAGCATAATCCCCTCCCTTCGGAGACTGGACCGCAGGGCAGTATTCCAACATGATAACGACCCCAGACACACCTCCAAGACTACCGCTGCCTTGCTAAAGAAGCTGAGGGTAAAGGTGATGGACTGGCCAAGCATGTCTCCAGACCTAAACCCTATTGAGCATCTGTGGGGCGTCCTCAAATGGAAGGGGGAGGAGCGCAAGGTTTCCACCATCCACCAGCTCCGTGATGTTGTCATGGAGGAGAGGAAGAGGACTCCAGTGGCAACTTGTGAATCTCTGATGAACTTCCTACCCCCCCCCCCCCCCCCCAGAGGGTTAAGGCAATGCTGGGAAATAATGGTGGCCACACAAAATATTGACACTTTTGGGCCCAATTTGGACATTTTCATTTAGGGATGTACTCACTTTTGTTGCCAGCGGTTTAGACATTAATGGCTGTGTGTTGAGTTATTTTGAGGGGACAGCAAATTACACTGTTCTACAACGCTGTGTACACACACACAGCGTTACTCCTACTATAATTATCATTGAACTTTATTGCATGGGTAGTGACAAGTCCTCTGTTTGGAGAGTTCTGGGTTCCTCTTCTCTGACCTCCAAAGCATCTGATCAAAACAAGCCGGTAACGCTCACTTACATGAGACAGAAATGGGAAGTCGTGAAATCCTCTTCCCTTCCGGTTTCTGACATTACATAGTGGGAGGTACAACATCAGTTCCCCTCACTGTGTCCCAGGAAGCAGATGCCGCCCGTTTCATCCCTACCGGGCTCCCTGATCGGATGGGAGAGCCTGGTAAAGACGGCGGTGGGAGGGGGCGAACCCCTTTCTGCTGCCTGTAAAAGTGATCCAGCAGCTCAATCACCAATCAGATCTCTTTTACTTGATAGGGCATAGCCAGCTGAAAACAGCAATACCAGGTTATAAACAGCCTAAGGATAGGAAGTGGTTAAAATTTCCTTCAATCTTTTAACAATTTTTTCACTAAGTACAGTTGTACCCTTCTCATTGGAATTAACCCCTTTCCTTGTATAGGTAGACAACACCACTGTTCCACATGCCTGCTAAGTGCTTTCCAGTTTTGCAAACTGCTCACTTAGGTCTAGAATCCGGGTTTCCACATGTAGCGCCCTCCTCTAGTTAGGCTGCTATGTTAAATGTAGTTCTTAACTTCACTGTAGTGAGCCGAACAATGATTGGTTATGTTGGTCTGTTCAGGGTTTCCTGAGCCGAGGGTTTGATTTCTCCCACTTGCCTCTGAAAGACATTTCCAGGGTATCAGGCAGGGAGATTCAAATGATAACTGTGAAAATGTGTCATGCCCCAGCCAATCCCTGGAAGGTGGTTTCCAGTAGGTGGCTGGGGAGGTGATAAATGTTTGGGAAGGAGGGTTCCAGTTTGCTTGGGGCTACTGCCCCTGGAGACAGCTTTACTGAGATGGGAAATTGCAGTCTGCTAATTTAGGTGTACATATGCTGCACATAATGTACATGGGACATTGTCTATGTACATTGTGTGCAGCAAATATACGATATGTCTAATCAAACATGAAGCACATAATAAATGGTTATATATGGGAATTCTTCAGTAAGGTGGCTGCATCTCAAATGACTTCCATACTACTTCCGCCCATTAGGTCTACAGATACAGAACTACTGTGCAGATAGTCACGTCGGGTTGACCATGTAGATAGAGATAAATAATCTGTTTTGAAAACACACGAGAGGTCTAGCGAGTCATTCTAACACTCGAGAGGTCTAGCGAGTCATTCTAACACTAAACTTGTTTGTTCATTTGTTTTGGATAAAGTTCAGAAGGGTTAGAACCTCTGTTAGTCTTTCATTGATGTATGTGTTCCAACTGAGAAAAGATTTACCGTACTATATAGTTACTAGGGAAACATCTGTACAGTTTCAAATGTCTATGTTATGGTGTGTTTTAACTAGACCTATTGAGATATAGGGAACCATGTAAACATTCCAGAGATTCTAACACTTTACTGCGCTATCCAAAACTCAAAATAACAAGTCTTCACTATGTTACTGGTTGCTGTACACAGAGCTTGACTGTGACTTTTCTTTTGCTAATATTCTACTCTCTGAGCTGAGAGAAGGTAAGATCTAATGTCCGTCACTCACTCTTACATTACGACTCTTTGTTTTAGGTCTGGTGAGAGGTCCATGAAGAAAAGGAAAGTGCACAGTTGTAGTTTTCAGAAGAAGAAGTTGAAGATCATGGAGAACATGTTGGAGGAACAGAAGCGGTTGAGCCGGGCAATGGAGGAAACCTGCCGGGAAGTACGACGGATTCTGGACCAACAGAACATCATCCAAGTACAGAGCTTGCAGCTCCAGGAAAGAATGATGAACCTTCTGGAGAAGATGGTCTCCAAATCTGCACCATAACTGGCTCCACATACTGGTTTTGTAAATCTACAGCTTCCTATGGACAAGCTGCATTTCATCCTGTCATTGTAGCTTCCATTCATATACATTTAGTGTGGAAGGTTCTCATTGGATGATGGGATCAAGATCAGATGATTAGACTTCTCTGAGTGCCTCCAATGGACCACATGTAAAACAATGTTCTGAGGATAGGAGAATGAAACTACCTGGACAATACAGTGTGTAGGGATTGATTAAATCCCTTCATTACTGCTGCCTTCTTTACTTATTTTGAATTGCTTTTGATGATATCAGTGGATTATTCTTTGACTGCAACTAGCAAATGAAGGCTTGGGAAAATGTTATCTTAGCCAAAGGACCGAGTCACTCATGCACTTAAATGTATAAAATTGAAGTTTTCTCTGTATGTAAAAAAGGCAATTCAAGAAGTCACTTGCACAATGCTATTTACTTACTTGTGTTTTCAGTTTGTGTGCAAAGATGCCCTGTGTGTGTGTGTGTGTGTGTGTTCATTTTTTAATTATTTTACACCTTGCCTATCAATAATTAATCTGGGCTACCACCACCCTTTCAAGGCAGGCAGATATCTGCATAGACAAACATAGCTGTGATGGAAGATGCAGTTGTAAACTGGATGAATTATAACCTGTAAGTTACTCTCCAACAACTACCGTATATACTCGAGTATAGGCCGTCCCGAGTATAAGCCGAGGCCCCTAAATCACCACAAAAAATGGGGAAAACGTATTGACCCGTGTATAAGCCGAGGGGCACAAATGCAGCAGCTACTGTAAGTGGAAAAAGGGTCAGCAATGCCCATCTGCATGTCCCCTGTACAGACCCCCGTGTCCCCATTGCAGCCTACCTGTGCCGATCCGTGGGTCCGGGGTCCGTGCAGCCGATGAGGTCCCGCTCTGTCCCCCCCACAGCATGTACGGCGCCATTACAAATTTAAAAGCCGCGCCTCCTCCTCCTTCTCGTCCGTGATAGGAGGAACACTTTTTTCCCAGCAGTCAGTGTGCAGTGTTCCGCCTATCACGGACATTCTCTCATCCTCGTCCATGAGATGAGAATGACAGGCCATCCGTGATAGGCGGAACACTGTACTGCTGGGAAAATTTTTTTTTTTTTTTGAACACCGCCGTCTGTCTGCATGACACGCTGTTCATGTAGGCAGACGGTGACTCGAATATAAGCCGAGGGGTGGACTTTCAGACCCAAAAAAGGGTCTGAAAATCTCGGCTTATATTCGAGTATATACGGTACTAGGTCATTACTGGAGCCACTATATGTGACCCTCGGTGTTCACCCCACTTGCATTAGCTTTCATAAAATGAAAATGATGCAAAGTACCAAACTCTCAAGGACAGGCATAGTACATACAGTATATAGGCAAAGGCCAGGACTGATTCCAAACACACAGATTGTGCAGCCTGAAGCTAACACATATTGCACAGCTGGTTCTAATCCTGAATAGCCAACTTAATTGACTGCAAATTATTATTTTATGCTAGCTTCCATTTCAAGGAGAAGCAGATGCAAGGGACAGAAAATCGGCTGCTTGTTTGTCTTGCCACAAATTTTACCTTATACCTTTTAGATCTGAAAATCTTCCAAACCTCTTCTGTAAATGTTTAATTTATGAACTTTGCAGGCTTTTTTGTTCTTCTGGCCCCTTCACACTTGGGTAGGGGACTGACTGTGGTTACCTATGGGAGACTCAGTGGGGTTTCCTGCAAACAGCTGTGGGCCAGAAGCCCCATTCAAAACTATGGGAGCTTGACAGCACCTGCAGCTATTTGCATGTAATAGAACATGCAGCACTTACCTGAGTATGGTTGACCCAGGACACAGATAGCTTGCATCCAGGGCTAACCATCTGCAGGTCATCACTGTGTGACCAATTACATGCGAATGGCTGCGGGCACTGTCAACTTTGAATGGAGCTTTCCACTCACAGCTGTATTTGCATTTGACTTCATGCGCAAGTGTTAATGGAGCCTTAAGAGCCCTTTCACACTGAATGCATGAGGGCATCGGTGGTAAAGCGCTGCTTTATTGTCATTTTAGAGGCGCTTTTTGACACTAGCCGGGCGCTTTTAATCCCCGCTAGCGGCTGAATAAAGGGTTCAAAGCGCCCACAAAGTGCTGCCGCCGAGGCGCTTTGCAGGCGCTGCTCATTGATTTCAATGGGGAAGGGGTGCTTTAGGAGCGGTGCATAGATTGCTCTTAAAGCGCCTCAAAGAAGCTGCTTGCAGGACTTTTTTGACGTCCTGCCAGTGCAGTGCCCCAGTGTGAAAGGACTCTGGCTTTCACACTGGGATTGCAGATGAGGCATTTTACAGGTGCTATTTTTAGCGCTAAAGCGCCAGAAAAATGCCTCCAGTGTGAAAGGGGTCTTAAGCAAACATAATATTTTCCAGAGAGAAATTTCCCATTCAATAAAGGTATGTCTTGTAGTGGTTAGTAACATTTAGCTGGCGTTGATCTGTAATGTTGGAGATATTTCGTAGGTTGTCCATGCCATTTTTTCTGTTTAGATGATTGTTAGGGAAATACCCCAGCATTTATATTCACACAGTCAGAGGAAGCTTTGTATTCATTGATAAAATACATTTTTCTGAATGGCTGAGCCCCAATCAGATAGACTCTACTGTGTCCCGGGTATGAAGCAGGAAGTCTCGCTCCCGGAACACAGTGCTGTATGCTAATTGTAGCCTCAGCTATATACAGTTTATAGCGCACATCCAGCGGCCTCACATGTTAGTGAGGGGCACAGTTCGTTTTGGCCAAGGGCTAAAGTCAAAGAAAAGAAGCAGTTTAAGTTTAAGAACTGAAGAGGTTGCTTGGATAAGCTATGAAACATTTTCAAACTTATAGAACAAGTCCAGTTCAATGTGACTATTAATTTCTGTACTGTGTCCTGGATATATGAGAAGAACCTTCAGGCCTGGTTCACACCTAGGCATTTTTTTTTAGTGCATTTTCAGTTTTGCAGAAACACACTACAGTCCATTTAACATGGTTTCCTATGGGTCACGTTCACATCTGTGCATTTCATGGAAAGGGTTAGGGACTATTTTCAGTTTTGTGGTTCCATAGACTTCAATGGATCAAAAAGTGTATTGAAAAACGCAAAATGCACCTGGAATATGCAAACTGCAACCTGCATAGGTGTGAACCAGGCCTCACAGACAATAGAGGCTTGTATATTGCAATATATTTTTTATCAAATTCTAAAGCATATTCTTACCTTTTGCTTTCTGGAGATTCTGATGTAGGCATTACAAGCACTTTATTCAAACTGACTGTTAAGTAGGAGGACATGCCTACATTATTACCACCTGAACATTTTCAAAAAAAAACAGCAGTCTGCACCGAAAGCCTGTTTGCAAATACAGTATCTTAAAAATAAACTCCTATTGCAGAGAATGCCTGTAACTTAAATTCAAGCTCTGTGCAAATACCAGTGAACTAATCAAATAAGCAGCTTATGAGATTTGAGGGATGTTCTGTACACAAACTTTATAAAAAACGCAGAGGTAATTCTTGGTAAGCAAAGTTAAAGTGGATGTAAACCCACTCTCATCATTTCTAAATTACTTCCATAGTGACCATAGTCTCCCCTTTAGCGGTTTGGAGCCCTGTAATACTCTGGATTCTGTGGGCGGGTCTGTTGTCTGGAGCTCGTGGGTGGAGTTGTGATGTCAGTAGACTTGCCGCCCACCTCTACACTCCCCTTGGCCAGGCATCAATATTTCTTACACTAAACTTCTGCTGGTCTCGTGGATTATGCCCCATGATCACTAACATCCAGTCAAAACCCAGGAAAGTCACCACATGCCCAATCATACTGAGGTGTGGAGCAGCCAATCCTGGGAGAGCTGGAGAAGACACTCTCGCCTAGCAGTAAAAAGGGTCGCTGGTTCGAATCCCAACCACGACACTACCTGCCTGGAGTTTGCATGTTCTCCCTGTGCCTGCGTGGGTTTCCTCCTGGACTCCGGTTTTCTCCCACACTCCAAAGACATGCTGTTAGGTTAAATGGCTTCTGTCCAAAATTGGCCCTGGAGTATGGGTGTGAGTTGGGGACCTTGGATTGTGGAACCCTTCGGGGTGGGGACCGGTGTGGGTGTATGTGGAGCGCTGCCTAGATTGATGGTGCTACATGAGTACCTTAAAGTGGTGGGACACCCTGAAAACAAAAACTTGAAAAAAATGTTAGTAACAATTTAAAATGAAAAAAAAAAAAAAAAATTTTTTTTTTTACTTACCAGAAATGGCTGTTGCTAGGCAGATCCTCCTAATCTGCCTCCTCCAGCGCCGCGGTGATCTTCTCTCCTTCCGTCTTCTAGTGAATGGGGCGCGGTGTGTTATGGGAACTGTGTCCCACAACACATCGCGTTCCCCATTCACAAATTAGACTCGCGCATGCGCAGTAGGCCGCGCGCCGACTCGGGCATGCGCAGTAGGAAACGGGAAGCCGTTTCCCTTACTGAGGATGGCGGCGCTGGATCCAGATCGCCGAGGGACATCTCGGCCTCCACGAACGACATCGCGGGCGCCCTAGGAGGGTAAGTGTACTTATTAAAAGTCAGCAGCGACTTTTTTTTTTAGCTGCTGACTTTTACATTTTTTTTTTTTTAAGGTGAAACACTGCTTTAAATATATATATAAAAAAAATATAATAAAAAAAATAATAATAATATAGTGGATGGGCATCTTGGTGGGACACAGTGTGCGGGGATGGGGACAATTGTGGGCGCTCACTCAGGTTGAACTGGATGGACTGGTGTCTTTATTCAACCTTACTATGTAACTATGTAAGAATGCCTCTCTCAGGCTCAGTTCACACTGGAACCGGCTGCGGATCGCACAGGAACACTGCGTGTCCCCGTTCTCCATTTCAGGGACAAGTCAGGGCCAAATCTTTGCCTGAATTCGGCCACGAAACAGAGCCAAAGACGCACAGTGTTTCTGTGCAGTGCGCTCCACAGCCGCAATGGACATATGTGAACCGGCTCCATAGAGAACCAATCACATTCTCCTGCTATGAGAATTGGATGCAGAGAAATCCACATCCAATTCGCATAGGTGTGAACCCAGCCTCACACTCGTGCACGAGATAAGGAAGTCACCTGTCACTCACAGCAAGGGGGAAGAAACAGACACCTATTTCTCTGTGTGTCTGTTTTTATCTTACTGAAGAAAGTTAAAAGGATTGCTCAGAGCTGGATTTAGGCCCCTTTCACACGGGCGGACCGTATGTCCGTATTTCATCCATCCGTTTTCGGATGAAATACGGACATACATGCATTCCTATGGGATAGCGGGTGTCAGCGGATGAACATCCGCTGACACCCGATCTCATCCGTCTCCGCTGTGGTCCGATTCTGCAGACGGAGGAAAACCCTATTTTTCCATCCGTCTGCAGAGCGGATCGGATGAACACGGACAGACGGTCCATGTTCATCCGATCCCCCATAGAGGAGAGCGGAGATCTGACAGGGCGGTCCCTGCACAGTGTGCAGGGACCGCCCTGTCATCAGCCGGCTCAGCGGGGATCAGCGGATCTTTACAGGGCAGATCATTACGGATCCGCCCCGTGTGAAAGAGCCCTAACTCTTTCTGGCAAGACTGGGCTCAGATGTAATAACATCCTCTGCTGTAACAGATATGAGTCTTAATTTAAAAAAAAAAATTAAAATTGGGTTGTTTACATCTACTTTAACTGATAACAGGCAACACAGCTCCTGGTCATGGAAAAAGTAAGTCCTACTCACTGAAGTTCACTTTAACAACTTAAGCCCCGGACCAATTTGCAGCCAAAGGACCAGGCCCCTTTTTGTGATTCGGCACTGCGTCGCTTTAACTGACAATTGCGCGGTCATGCGACGTGGCTCCCAAACAAAATTGGCGTCCTTTTTTCCCCACAAATAGAGCTTTCTTTTGGTGATATTTGATCACCTCTGTGGTTTTTATTTTTTGCGCTATAAACAAAAATAGAGAGACGATTTTGAAAAAAATTCAATATTTTTTACTTTTTGCTATAATAAATATCCCCAAAAAATACATAAAAAAACATATTTTTTTTCCTCAGTTTAGGCCGATACGTATTCTTCTACATATTTTTGGTAACAAAAAAACACAATTAGCGATTATTGATTGGTTTGCGCAAAAGTTATAGCGTTTACAAAATTGGGGATAGTTTTATAGCATTTTTATTAATAGATTTTTTTTACTAGTAATGGCGGCGATCAGCGATTTTTTTATTGTGACTGTGACATTATGGCGGACACATCGGACATTTTTGACACATTTTTGGTACCATTGTCATTTATACAGCAATCAGTGCTATTTAAATGCACTGATTCCTTTGTACATGACACTGGCAGTGAAGGAGTTAACCACTAGGGGGCGGGGAGGGGTTAAGTGTGTATGTGTGTGTGTTTTTTTAACTGTAGGGGGCGTGGCTTGGCATCTGACGTCACTGATCATCGTTCCCGATGACAGGGAACAGACGATCAGTGTCAGTCGCACTAGGAAGCACGGGGAGAGGTTTGTTTACACAGACCTCTCCCCGTTCTTCAGCTCTGTGACCCGATCACGGGACACCAGCGGCGATTGGGTCCGCTGGTCCACGGAGCTCAGGACCGGGTCGCAAGCGTGCCGGCGCACGTACGACCCACGGCTGGGCTCTTAAAGAGACACTTACAGGTACGTGATTGTGCCCAGCCGTGCCATTCTGCCGACGTATATCGGCGTGAGGCGGTCCTTAAGCGGTTAAGGGGTCTATAAATGTTTGCACATAAGAGTCTTACAGCTTTTACACAATTTTCTAATTTGATTAAATTGGAAAAATGTGTGAATTCTGACAGAAAGTTGTGTGAAAACACTTGTAAATAGACCCCCAAGTGTATAGAATTCCACACAAACCCTTTTCCATTTTTTAAACCCTTCTACAGTGCCTTGAAAAAGTATTCATACCCCTTGAATTTTTCCACATTTTGTCATGTTACAACCAAAAACATAAATGTATTTTATGTGATTGAACAACACAAAGTGGCACATAATTGTGAAGTGGAAGGAAAATGATAAATGGTTTTCAATTTTTTTTACCAATAATTATCTGAAAAGTGTAGCGTGCATTTGTATTCAGCCCCCCAGAGTCAATACTTTGTAGAGCCACCTTTCACTGCATTTACAGTGGCAAATCTTTTTGGGGAGGTCTCTACCAGCTTTGTACATCTAGAGAGTGATATTTTTGCCCATTCTTCTTTGCAGTATAGCTCAAGCTTTGTCAGATTGGATGGAGAGCGTCTGTGAACAGCAATTTTCAAGTCTTGCCACAGAATCTCAATTGGATTTTGGTCTGAACTTCGACTGGACCATTCTAACACATGAATATACTTTGATCTAAACCATTCCATTGTAGCTCTAGCTTTATGTTTATGGTTGTTGTCCTACTGGAAGGTGAACCTTCACCCCAGTCTCAAGTCTTTTGCAGACTCTAACAGGTTTTCTTCTAAGATTGCCCTGTATTTGGCTCCATCCATCTTCCCATCAACTCTGACCAGCTTCCCTGTCCCTGCTGAAGAAAAGCATCCCCACAACATGATGCTGCCACCACCATGTTTCACAGTGGGGATGGTGTGTTCAGGGTGATGTGCAGTGTTAGTTTTCTGCAACACACAACGTTTTGCTTTTAGGCCAAAAAGTTTAATTTTGGTCTCATCTGACCAGAGCACCTTTTTCCACATGTTTGCTTTGTCCCCCACATGGCTTCTCGCAAACTGCAGATGGGACTTCTTATGGCTTTCTTTCAACAATGGCTTTTTTCTTGCCACTTTTCCATAAATGCCAGATTTGTGGAGTGCATGACTAATAGTTGTCCTGTGGACAGATTCTCCCACCTGATCTGTGGATCTCTGCAGCTCCTCCAGAGTTGCCATGGGGCCTCTTGGCTGCTTCTCTGATTAATGCTCTCCTTGCCCGGCCTGTCAGTTTAGGTGGACGCCATGTCTTTGTAGGTTTGCAGTTGTGCCATTCTCTTTCAATTTTCAGGTGATGGGTTGAACAGTACTCCGTGAGATGTTCAAAGCTTAAAATATTTTTTTATAACCTAACCCTGCTTTAAACTTCTCCACAACTTTACCCCTGACCTGTCTGGTGTGTTCCTTGGCCTTCATGATGCTGTTTGTTCACTAAGGTTCTCTAGCAAACCTCTGAGGGCTTCACAGAACAGCTGTCTTTATACTAAAATTTAATTTCACACAGGTGGACTCTATTTACTAATTAGGTGACTTCTGAAGGCAATTGGTTCCACTAGATTTTAGTTAGGGGTATCAGAGTAAAGGGGGCTGAATACAAATGCACGCCACACTTTTCACATATTTATTTGTAAAAAAATGTTGAAAACCATTTATCATTTTCCTTCCCCTTCACAATTATGTGCCACTTTGTGTTGGTCTATCACATAAAATTCTAATAAAATACATTTATGTTTTTAGTTTTAAGGGGTATGAATACCTTTTCAAGGCACTGTACAAGTACAATATCCTGCAGTGGTAGTTAACTAAGGACATGAAAGTTGTAATTTCCTCAAAATATTGGCACAAAAACATGGAGATTTTGATAAAATTTTGCTGTTTTGGTTACATGTCTAATAAAATGCATTGAAGAAAAAGGAGGGTAAAATTATGATGGTTTTCAAGGGGAAATGGGCTTTAAAGTGTAAGTTCACCTTCAGCAACATTTTCCAAAAATCCCCCTATGCGATTCCATATCTTTTGAAAAGTTTATACAAGCGCTCCTCTTTTTCCAAATGTTGTACCTTCTCCCATGACACATGCAGCTGTGGGGGGGCTTTACCACCCAAAAAAAAAACCTGGCCCCTCGGTCCCCCTCCATCCTGCTGTTTGCTGGATGGGCTTGTCACTACAATTGTGCGCCCCCTGGTGGTCCATTGGGGCCATTCAAACTGCCTGCATGCACTTTCCAGGTGAACTCTGCAGTTTGAACTCTCTCGCTGATGGAAATGCTGCAGAATTTCACTGGCCAGCAGGGGAGCCATGTATGGAAACAAATTAGTATTTCTCTGCTGTGTATGGCGATCTTGTAGCTGGATAAATGACCTGCAAGCGTGCAATGTGTCTAAAGCCTCGTACACACGATCAGATTTTTGGACCGTTCGTCCATTTTTTGTTGCATGCTAGTCTCATGTCGAAAGTGAAGAGGTTACTCATACTATACAAAAATTCTCGTACGACAGACTACATCTTCAGAAGTGATGTAATGTGTTGACTAGTTTTGTACGTGTTCTTTCGTTTCTGAGCATGCCTAGTCTTGCTCTTATGATTTTTTTCAGACATTGAGTTCACGTACGACAAAAATTTTATAGTCTGCACATTCAGCTTTTGTCGGAAAAAAAATACGGAATCGGCAGTCGAAAGCACCGTACTAACGATCCAAAAGTCGACAGATCGTTCAACGGACGAAAATTTTCTTCTGACTTTCGTATAGTTCCTTTAACCACTTAAGGACCAGAAGGATTTACCCCCAGGCCATTTTTTTGCGATACGGCACTGCGTCGCTTTAACTGACAATTGTGCGGCCGTGCAACGCTGTACCCAAACAAAATTTATGTCCCTTTTTATGTCCTGGCAGTGAAGGGGTTAACACTAAGGGGCAATTAGGGGGTTAAATGTGTTCCCTAGGGAGGTGTTTCTAATTGTGGGGGCAGTGTACTGACTGGAGGAGGAGAGAGATCGCTGTTCCTGATCACTAGGAACAGATCTCTCTCTACTCCCCTTTTAGAACAGGGATCTGTCTGTTTACATTGACAGATCCCCGTTCTGGCTCTCTGGGGAATGATTGCGGGTAGCCAATGGCCATCGGCCACACGCATCGGCTCTGGCTTCTTGCCACGGTGCGCGCCCCTATAGCTTCTTAAAGCAGCCGACGTACAATGACAGCGATTTGTGCAGCCCTGCCAACCTGCTGCAATATAACTGCGATAGCAGGTTGGCAAGTAAAGCAGTGGCAACTAAAGCCAGACCTTAAGTCCATCGATGCACCACATGGTCATTAATCTGTTGCGATATTTCCCAGTTAGTTGGTTGATTACCACTGATTAAAAATCTGGCTTTTATGCTAAATTAACACTCAGACACGGGCGGATCTGGGGAGGGGCAATGGGTCAATTGCCCCCCCCAGAAAATAGTGAGCAGGCTGTGCTGATGCCGACCCCCCATCAGGACACAGGGCAGCAGCGCCGAAACTGACACGCTCTGTGAAGTGACATGGGGGGTTTCCACTCCTCCTTGAGCCAAGCAGCTCTCATTCACCCAGCAATGTCTGCTCCTATTGGCTACATTCAGGGCCAATGGCTGGTAAACTAACACCAAGAGGATCATGGGACATGTAGTCCCGGATACCAGCAGGCCCAAGACGATTGCCTGAGAGTGCACTGCAGCCCCCAACATGCCGAACAGGAGGAGTGGAGAGGTGCACCATGAGAGGAGAAGAGGGACCATGAGGCTGTCAGGTGGAGGGATCCAGACAGAAAGTGCCAGTGATCTGATTCTACTATATAGCCCCCAAGTTAGCTCCAGGTGGGGGGTGAGGGCCGCGGGGATGCAGGCTTCAATAGAGGTACAGGACCTTATCACTGGCTGCTCCCACCTTGTGCTCCCATCCACCTGGCTGCTCCCACTCTGTCCTCCCCTATACATGGCTGCTCCCACCCTGTGCTCCTCACCCACCTGGCTGCTCCCACTCTGTCCTCCCCTATACATGGCTGCTCCCACCCTGTGCTCCCTTCCACCTGGCCAGTCCCACCCTGTGCTTCCCTCCACCTGGCTGAATCCACCTTGTCCTCCCTTCCACCTGGCTGCTCCCACTCTGTTCTCCCCTATACCTGGCTGCTCCCACCCTGTGCTCCCCTCCACCTGGCTGAATCCACCTTGTCCTCCCTTCCACCTGGCTGCAACCACCAATACTTTTTCGAGACACTGTGTATTTATGTGTGTGTGTGTGTTTATATAAAATTGCATTTCTATAGTTGGCCCCACTATTTTTATCCCTGTCCCCCCATGTGCCCCCCCCCTAAATATGAAAGCTGGAGACGCCACTGTTTCTCACTGAATTACTGCATCTAAAAGAAGACTGCAATTACTGTGCATTGGCAGGCAGCAGAGAGATGACATCATCTCTCACTGCCTGCCCTCACTCTGGAACAACAAGGACACTGTCACTGGCCACTGGCCAGTGACAGTCCCCATCTGGTGACAGGCAACTGTGGCAAGTGACAAGCTGCATCTGATAAGAGGCGACGTGGCAAGTGACAATCCCCATCTGGTGGCAGGCGACGGTGGCAAGTGACACGCTCAGGGCTCCCACTGATTCTGCATTATGGTAAGCTGAACTATTACATTTTATATTACAATGCAATAATAGAAATAATGCGCTTCAATCATCCTGACACCATATTAACCATGGTGCCGTGATGTTTGAAGCGCCAACACCAGCCATTTCCAGAACAAATTGCCCACAAAAATGTTGGCAGTGTCCCTCCCGAGATTAAACTCTGGATCCGCCCCTGCTCAGACAGATATTATTTCTATGGCAATTTGTTAATTTGTGCAATTGCAGTGCTTCAGAAGATGTTTCACCTTAAAATAAAATATTACTTTTGTACAAAAATCCTTCTTTTTCAATCTGAAAAAATCTTCTAAATACTTTTGATAACCTCTAAATCCACTTAGAAGATGTACAGCAGGGGTCTCCAAAAACTGTGGCCTGGGGGCCAGATGCGGCCCTTGGCTTGCCTTTATCTGGCCCTTGGGGCACTATTCATACCACTGATATGAGACACTATTCTGCCCTCTGACACCAAAAATGGGGCATAATTCCTGTCACTGACACCAACAATGGGGCACTATTCCTCCCCCTAATATCAAAGATCGGGTGCACTGCACTGTTTACTCCCACTGATGCCTGGAAAATCTTCTATTCAGGCTGTCCACAGTCCGGCCCCCCTAATGTCTGAAGGACAGTTACCTGGCCCTTTGTGTAGAAAGTTTGGAGACCCCTGATGTACAGTATAGTTTTTGTATAGCTGTATGTGACTTCATTAATGAACTTTAAATACAAAAAAAAGATTAGCAGGGAGGCTTTTTATTGCAGAAGAGACATATAAGGATGATTTACTGAAGAAGTTGAGAATCCAGAATCATGCAAAAAGTAAATTCCTGTTTACTTATTT
Source organism: Lithobates sylvaticus (assembly GCA_028564925.1). NCBI lineage: Eukaryota > Metazoa > Chordata > Amphibia > Anura > Ranidae > Lithobates > Lithobates sylvaticus. The sequence goes on along the minus strand of CM053026.1, from coordinate 710,231,961 downwards.
CATATGCACATGATTCGATAATTAAAATAATTATTCACAGAATTTATTGAATGAAGATTCCTAAATCCTTTATAAAGCAGCCTCATATACTCGAGTATAAGCCGACCCGAATATAAGCCGAGGCACCTAATTTTACCACAAAAAAATGGGAAAACGTATTGACTCGAGTATAAGCCTAGGGTGAGAAATACACAGCTACTGTAAGTGGAAAAGAGGGTCATCAATGCCCATTTGCAGCCTCACTGTGCCCATTTGCATGCCTCACTGTGCCCATTTTCAGCCATAGGTCCCCCGAACTTCAAACTTGGTAGTTAAGGGTTCCTAGATGCCCCCTAGCTGCAGACAAAATTTGGGGTCTCTGGACCCAAAGGGTCCCGAAATGACATGGCTGCAGGTGGACACAGTTGACCGACTTTGTGGCCCTGTATCTCGGGGCCACTTGGTGCTAGGAACCCCAAATATGTTGTATTTCTAGTTCCACTGGGTTAGCACACCAAATTTGGGGTTCCTAGCACCAAGTGGCCCGAGATACGGGGCCCCAAAGTTGGGTCGGAAAATGTCATTCTCTGCTGCAGAAAAGTGCTTGACTCGAGTATAAGCCGAGGGGGCACTTTCAGCACAAAAAAATGTGCTGAAAAACTTGGCTTATACTCGAGTATATACGGTATGTCTCTTCTGCAGTAAAGGTTTCTTACCTTCCAGGCCACCAAATTCTTAATAATATACATTGAATTGCTCTCAAGGTTCATTGACAGCATGATGTGTTGTCAGGATTGCCATAGTCTTCTACCTTACCAACCACTCAGTGTCTGGCACCCCTTTCTGCCAATCCCGTCACTAGCTTCCGATCGCCTAGCAAATTAAATGTAAACTATTAACAACAGCATACAAAGCCTTTCACGACTCTGCCCCAAGCTACATCATAGACGTGCGGTTCGTTTTGTTCCGAATCAATATTCGGACAAGCTTTTCATTATTTGGAGATTCGGATATATCTGAATACCCGAATTACAGTATAAACAAAGTTTACCGAATGCTCTGAATAAACTAAACAAAATTAGTCCAAATTTCTGAAATTCAAATTGAAATTTGTATCGAATTTTACATTGAATTCCATTCTGATTCGAACTGTAAACATATTTCTGAAATCAAAGACTGTGCGTGTTATTAGTGTACCAATTTGAAATAATGCTGTTTTTGTTAAGCCAAAGGTGATTTAAAGTCATTGTAATCATTTGATGAAGATTTTTCTTTTGCTTGTTCACTTTGCTGCATTTCAAAAGATAAAACATTTAAGTTTTGACCGATTTTAAATTTATCGATTTGAAAAAAAATCGGTAAACTCAAAAAAAAAATTAAAAAAATTCCGAATTCGAATCAACCAAATTTAAAACAAAATAACTAGATTAACGAAAATGAAATTTTTTTCATAATGCACATGTCTACTAGACTTGTGCACAACAGAAAATGTTGTTTAGTTTCGGTTCGTTGTGATTCGTAAAAAACATAATTTCGTTCTCTTATATTCATTATGTTACGTTGATTTGTTTTCGGATAATTTATTATTTCTGTAGAGTGTCGATATTCGTTATACTGGATCTCGAATCACGTCGAATTCATTCGTTATGTCCGCTATAATTTCTTTCGTATTAGTTGAAATTCGATATTTATGTATGTACGGTATATATATATTCGTGATAACAATTCGTAGTTTAGAAAGTCGTTTGTTTATTGAATCTATTAACACACACAATGACAATATCTCTTCTACTCTGCTCAAATACAATACAACACCCTTCTCACTCAGTTCTCAGGAATGCTCTTTGCCAGTAATACAACCTTCAGCACACAATTAATCAGCTGATTGGACTAAGATTTACTTTGAGTTGACCTTTTGTTTCATTAGATCTTTAACGAATTACCGAATCATGTCGAATTCATTCATTATATTCGCTATAATTTCTTTTGTATTAGTTGAAATTCGTTATTTTTTTATTCGGATGTCCGAAAGATGCAAAATTTGGCCGAATTTAGTTTCGTTACGAAACGAATTGCACATGTCTAATGTCTACTACATCACCATTCTTATCTCCAAATATCACCCAAATTGTCCTCTCTGCTCCTCCCAAGACCTCCTGCTCATTAACGCCCTTGTAACCTCCTCCCATGCTCATCCCCAGGACTTCTCCAGAGCCTCTCCCATCCTTTGGAATGCCCTGCCTCAATCTGTCTGGCTATCTCCTACTCTGGCCACATTTAGGCGATCCCTGAAAACTCAATCCTGCCCTCACTTAACATATTACCAACTACAGGAACAGGTTCCCTGTGTGCCTCTCCCTGCAGCAGCTGAAAGCCAATGGAGAGGAGGAGAAATAAGCTTTCAGCTGTTGCAGGGAGAGACATACAGGGATGAGTTCCTGTAGTTGCCCCCCTCCCGCTGAACCGATCACCCCCTCTCCTGCTCACATCTGATTTCTCTGCTGCCTGAGCCCTGGGAGGACCAGTGCTACCCTCTCATCAGCAGCCCTGGACACGGACTGCAATAAATAGCCATCAACATGTCTCTACTTCCTATAAAACGTAATAAAACATTTGAAGAAGACGTCTAGTTTAAAATTATTATTGTTATAACTTCCGACCTTCCAGGTACACGGAGAGTTGCATTAATAAGGTCTTTCTATTCAGTAAAGTGGAACAGACCAATAAAAGGAAGTAATATTGATTTGCATTTCCTCTGTTAGTGAAATATTTCATTCATATTTTTTAAGCACTGTACTTTTATTCAGGTCATTAACTCTAACAAGTTTTTAACTTTCAGCGGAAAGTAGGAACAAAAGTAAAGAATCCAGCAGACTTTTCAAATGGATATATACATTTTGTGTGTGATGACAAATGAACCATTTCTATGAAGAAGCAAAGCTGCTAAGATAGAGACTGGTATTACCAATGAAACAATCTGGATTGATTTACTGAAAAAGACCTATTTACAAATGGCAGAATGTTTTGCTTGCTGCTTATCTTTTGCCAAATATTGGCCCATTCTTTCTGTTCAAATTATTTATGGATCCATTACAAATAATAAATCCATGCTACTAGACTATATTGTCAAGTATTTGGACGCCTGCTTTTACACACACATGATCTTTAATGGCATCCCGGTCTTGGTCCGTAGGGCTCAATATTGAGTTGGCCCACCCTTTGCAGCTATAACAGCTCTTCTGGGAAGGCTGTGCACAAGGTTTAGGAGTGTGTCTATTGGAATGTTTGACCATTCTTCCAGAAGCGCATTTCTGAGGTGAGGCACTGATGTTGGACAAGGAAGGCCTGGCTCGCAGTCTCTGCTATAATTCTTCCCAAAGGTGTTCTATCGGGTTCAGGTCAGGACTCTGTGCAGGGCAGTCAAGTTCCTCCACCCCAAACTCGCTCATCCATGTCTTTATGGACCTTACTTTGTGCACTGGTCCTAATCATTTAGTGGAGCCGGGATTATGGTGTGGGGTTGTTTTTCAGGGGTTGGGCTTGGCCCCTTAGTTTCAGTGAAGAGATTTCTTAAGGTGTCGGCATTCCAAGACATTTTGGACAATTTCATGCTCCCAACTTTGTGGGAACAGTTTGGGGATGGCCCCTTCCTGTTCCAACATGACTGTGCACCAGTGCACCAAGCAAGGTCCATAAAGACATGGATGAGCAAGTTTGGGGTAGAGGGGAAAAAAACGAAACAAATGGATGACCCTAATTTCCTCCTCTGAAAAATGTGGGTTTCTATCATAATTTTGTTCCATTGTGCCCATCTCTCTTATCCAGGTCTCCCCTCTCTCATTTCTCTTAGTAGAATTCTCTCACTTTCTGTATGTGCAGTCCACCAAATATTGGAGATTCTTTTTTTCCCCAATTATGGATGGGCTGTCTTTTAGTTTTGGTTACTCCATTGTTTCTATTCTCCTTTGCATAATCAACCACATTTCATTGTTTATCTTTCTTCTTAAAAGTAGGTGGTGCATTATACTCATCATATATGTTCTCCAAAGTGAATCATTACTGGAATCATTTTTACGAAACGGCCATTTGTAAACAAATAGGTTTTTAAGTCCATGAAATCCCTTAAATATTTACTATACTCTTTCTCTCTCTCTCTCGTTTCGTGACCATTCCATAGTTTCATAGTTAGTAAGGTTAAATAAAGACACCAGTCCATCCAGTTCAACCTGAGTGTGTGTCTACAACTGTCCCTATCCCTGTACATTGCACACTCACATCAGTCCCTACCCTCAAGGAGCCCACAATCCAAGGTCCCCATTCATAAACTAGGGCCAATTTTTTTTTTTTTTTGGACAGAAGCCAATTAAACTACCTGCATGTCTTTGGATTGTGGGAGGAAACCGGCGTACCCGGAGGAAACCCACGCAGGCACAGGGAGAACATGCCAACTCCAGGCAGGTAGTGTCAAGGTTGGGATTCGAACCAGCGACCCTTCTTACGGCTAGGTGAGAGTGCTAACCACTACACCACTGTGCCGCCCTAATTCCAATGTAGAGATGGAGGCTGTTAAAGGCCACAAAACGGGGAGGTGGGGGTATTGGCAACATGCCTATGATTTGGAATGGGATGTCTATAAAGCTCATCTAGGTATTCTGGTCAGATGTCCACAAACCTTTAACTATACAGTATAGTGTATGAGCTAGAAATATATGTTACGTTGCTTCTGAAAGCATAACCTGAAAAGGGAGACAGAATACATAGAGGGAATAGCCTTTTTTTATAATATATGTAAATATTGCATTTATTTCCAATAAATGTGACAGTGTGTTCTGCAATTTTTTGGGGAACAGATAAAACTTTCATTTGTTGGCAGTTTTTATTTCTTATGGTATTTTTTTTTTATTTAAAACTACTAAGAATTTCACACCACACTAAGCTGACTGGAGTTTAAGTTTAAAATTAAAGTGGTTCTAAAGCCTCATTTGTTAAAAAAAAAAAAAAGTGGTTCTAAAGCCTAAAGGTTTTTTACTTCAATGCATTCTATGCAAAAAATAAAAAAATGGCATGGGGGTTCCCCCAGAATTAAACTGCCTTTCAGTTTTTGTAGCTGCCGACTTTTAATTTTCAGAAAAAGGACTGGAGCTCCTCTTTAAACTACTTCAGTGCTGAGTGTCAAGACCAGATGTGCAGGCAGACTACTACTAACAGCCATTTTTTCATATGGGGATCCAGTCAAGGATGCCACGGATGTAGTGTAAATTGCACACTCTAAAGCCCCATACACACGCTCGGATTATCCGAGGACCAGGTCCGTCGGATCATGTCCGTCGTACTTTGTCCGATGTTGGTTTTGCGTACACACGGTCGGACAAAGTTGTCGGAAAATCCGATCATTCTGAACGTGGTGACGTTTGTTGCCTATGACGGGACTACGTAGAGGCTAGTAGCCAATAGCTTTGGTCTTGTAATGTGATCTGAGCATGTGTAGCACTTTGTCCGTCGGAATTCGCTACACACGATCGGATTTGGTGTGATCGGACTTTGTTGTCAAAAAATCTATCCAGCAGGAGATAGGACTTTGTCCGTCGGACAATCCGATGGAAACTGTCCGATGGTGCCTACACACGGTCGGAATTTCCGACAACATTGTCTGATAGGACAGAATCCATCGGAAAATCCGACCGTGTGTATGGGGCTTAAGGTGATTTAGCACAACTTCCTGGATTTCTTTTTTCAATAATAGGGATGAGCCGAATGTTCAGTTTGATGCCGGTAAGGTTAACATTAGAGAAATTTGGGTGCCGAATCTGAACCCCATTGAAGTCCATGGGAGCCAAATGTTAAAAATCAATTCTGGCTATTTTCTAGGCTAAAAGACACAGAGTTGTTAAGCACTTGCCGACCGCCGCATGTACATATACGTCGGCAGAATGGCACGGCTGGGCAAATGGACGTACAGGTATGTCCCTTTGAATTTCCTGCCGGGAGCTCCGTGAGTAGGATCGCGGGTCCCGTGGACTCGATGTCCGCGGGGATACCCGCGATCATCTCATGGAGCTGAAGAACGGGGAAATGCTAATGTAAACAAGCATCTCCCCGTTGTGATCGGGAGCTATGATCAGTGATGTGTCACACACAGCCCCTCCCCCTAACAGTTATAATCACTCCCTAGGACACACTTAACCCCTTCCTAGCCAGTGATTAACCCCTTCACTGCCAGTGTCATTTTTACAATAATCAGTGCAATTTTATAGCACTGATCGCTGTAAAAATGAAAAATGGTCCAAAAATGTGTCAAATTGTCTGACACGTCCGCCATATTTCGCAGTCCCAATAAAAATTGCAGATCGCTGCCATTACTAGTAAAAAAATAATTTATAATAAAAATGCCATAAAACTAACCCTTAATTTGTAGACGCTATACCTTTTGCGCAAACCAATCAATAAACGGTTATTGCGATTTTTTTTAACAAAAATATGTAGAAGAATACGTATTGGCCTAAACTGAGGAAAAAATATTTTTTTAATATATTTTTAGGGGATATTTATTATAACAAAAAGTAAAAAATAATGCAATTTTTTCAAAATTGTTGCTCTATTTTTGTTTATAGCGCAAAAAATAAAAACCGCAGAGGTGATCAAATACCACCAAAAGAAAGCTCTATTTGTGGGAAAAAAAAGGACGTCAATTTTGTTTGGAAGCCACGTCGCACGACCGCCCAATTGTCAGTTAAAACAACGCAGTGCCGAATCGCAAAATGTGCTCTGGTCTTTAGCCAGCAAAATGGTACGGGGCTTAAGTGGTTAAATAAGTGACATTTTTTTTTTTAATCCCGAAGATGTGTGTCCCTGAACTCACACTGTCTGGTTTTGGGGACATGCACCTGTACCCACACATGTCCAACCAATACTACCTTGTATACAGGGTGACAACGCTGTAATGATTTCAGGGACGTGCGGTGAGATCAGTGGCTGGTGAGGCACTGGCTAGTATCAGAGCCAGATACACACAGGTTACATACGCCGCGATCGTTAGAGCGAGAGCAATAATTCTAGCACTAGACCTCCTCTGTAACTCTAAACAGGTAACCTGTAAAAAATGTTAAAGCATTGTCTATGGAGATTCTTAAGTACTGAAGTTTGGCGCCATTCCACAAGTGTGAGCAATTTTAAAGCGTGAAATGTTAGGTATATATTTACTCGTGTAACATCATCTTTCACATTATACAAAAAAAAATCGTTCTAACTTTAGTGTTATGACACTGCAGTGAGAGGAGAGCCTCCTCTGCAGCATTTTTATTGGACAGCTGGGGCTAAGGGTACTTTACCATTGGTCCAAGTCTCCAAGCTATCCATTGAGCTCAGTGCCTCTGTCAAGAAGTGAGGAGAGGCGCTGTGAGCTCATCCTCTCAGTCTCCTGCAAACAGAGTGTGTCAGCTTGTATTTAAACTGGCCGCTCTGTATGTAGCTTCTGACAGGATACGCAAGGAGCCCCGTATCTCTGGAATCATAGATGATAGGAGCCCCAAATTTTGGCCAGTGTTGGGGTAGGACTTTGACCCCAGGTCCATGAGCTACAACCCTCGAAGACGATAATTTTTTTCTTTATCTTTTCCTTTTATTTTTATTTTTTTATGTTCATGGCTCTGCCTCACCTGCCTCCCCTGAATGATTTCACTAAATAACAAACAGCCTTGTCACCCTGTTAAAAGAAGTGGAAAAATAACAGATTTACAGTATTGTCAAGATCAACCGGTAATATAATTACAGTATGACAAGGGGGTAAAACGATGACCAGCGGCTGACTGCATCATTCATTTATTTTTTATTTTTATTATTATTATGCCCATGGTTCCTCTTTAATTATAAAGGGCGTGGAAGGAGGGTAACCAATATATGCACAATACTGTGCCAGCAACATGAGGTTTGAGTACTTTTCTGTACACTTTATAAATAAGCACTAGAGGGCGCCCATCAATCTGTCTCTCTGCCTCTTACTTGGGATATTTTCTGTCTGGACATCTGGAATTACTGCACATTGCTGTAAACTTCAGCACATGGACAGCACTGTGGTAATGAAGAATTATTATACTGCTTAAACACACTATCTAGACTGCTACGCATGAATGCACTTTATAATGAAACCAAGGTGGATTTACTAGATGTAAGCGGCTAATGCATTTATGATGAATTTGTTTGAGATCACAGAACAGTCGGAGCTCCATTACAGAATTTCTTCCTGCAGCAGCTTCACTATGCCATCATATTCCTGGATTTTTGGTAAAATGTGTAGAACTCGGCACCCTATTCATCCATGAGTTTTGGGCAGGTTCTGAATGTTTTTACTATACTTTGCAAAAAGCCGTTGTTTATCCTTTCTGTAGAAAGAGCTTAGCTGATAGCTTGGCCTTTGGTATCCATTGTTGGAATCCCCTTTTATGTACGAGTCTCATAGGTGTGCGCAGTCTATTGCATTTAGGATGTGCACCCCAAAAGCTCAAACACACACGCCTGTTATTTTTTTACTATTTTTTTAGAGACCCCATTGGGAGGCTTTGGTGAAATATCAGGAATCTGAACAGACCCAATGCCTCACGTTTGGGACAGAGAAAGTGACTCAGGATAGGTATTCCTCAGTCCCTTTTTCTGCAGCCTCAGCTTCACTTGACATTGAATGAATGGGAAATGCTCTGTGCTGAGTGGCTTCCTGTTCATTCACAAACTGAAGCATACTAAACACAGTTTACCATGCTTCAGTTCGGGTGGATTTGATTTAAATCATGATTTAAATCCCTAGTAAAAAGGCTTGATTAAAATCTACTCGATTTAAATCATATTTTTTAAACAGCAACTGTCATCTTCTTCCCACAGCGGCTCATCCTCTGACACGCTGTTCACTCACCGACAGTCCCATTCACTTTAATGGGACGGCTGGTGATGCGGCAGTGACACAACAGCTAACAGGTGCTGCCATGATGGATCTGATATGACAGGTGCTCTTTAAATGTAAGGACTTATGCCCTGTACACACGGTCGGAAATTCCGACGGATTTTGTCCGAAACTGGTGTTGCATACACACGGTCAGACAAAGTTGTCATAAAATCGGATCGTTCGGAACGTGGTGACGTTCGTTGCAGACGACGGAACTACGTAGAGGCTAGTAGCCAATAGCTTTGGACTCGTAATTTGATCTGTGCATGCGTGGCACTTTGTCCATCGGAATTCTCTACAAACAATCGGAAAAAGTCCGATCGGATTTTTTTATCGGAAAATTTTAGATCCTGCTCTCAAATTTTTTCCGTCAAAATTTCTGACGGAAAAAGTCCGATAGAGCCCACACACGATCGGATTTTCCGTCAACATAATCCGATTGGACCTTTTCCGTCTGAATTTCCGACCGCGTGTACAGGGCCTTATTCTTGCTGATAGTTGGAATCTTTAATATTTTCAAACAAAATGAAGGTTTCCTATTTAGAATAATAAGCTGTCAGGTTAGTAAAACAGCCAAATCAGAACTGATTTTAGGTTAATAGGTTAATCACACATAGTTGGAGAACTACTCAAATTCTTTTACTTAATTAAAATAATAACATTATTTTACATATTCTTGTATTTGCTTAAAGTGGTTGTACACCCTGTACAACCACTTTTACCTACAGGTAAGCCTATATTAATCCATGTAGAGGTTACTTACCTTGTCCCCAGGATCCTGCCATGTCTCCCCGCTGTGATCTGCGAGCCGCCGTGTATCGCTCGATCTGTCAGTGCCAAGCTCCGTTCCATGCGAGCGTTGCGACGGACGGGGACGGAGTTCGGCGCCAAATTCAAAAAGTAAAAAACACAGTATAGATACAGTATACTGTAATCTTACAGATTACAGTACTGTATCAAATAATTACTCATCCCTTTTGTCCCTAGTGGTTTGTCCAGTATCCTGCATGCAGTTTTATATTATAGATACTGTTCTTTATGCCAGGAAACTGGAGATTGTCCATAGCAACCAAAAAATGTCAGTTTACGTCATAAGTGCTTTAGGACCAGCTAGAAAACAGGGATAATAAATTAGAATCACTAGCGATAGCGATTTGTGGGGAAATTCTTCATCAAACAATAAAAGTAATGACAACAACAATTCTGCAACTGAGCAAATTTTTGTGGTTTTGATTTGATTATATTATTGAATAATTTTTATTATTATTATTTGTTAGAATTTTATATATATATATATATATATATATATATATTATATTATTATATAATTTATGATTTCGTATTTCAAACTTTATCATACCCGGGATGTCTATTAGGCCCCTTTCACACTGGGGCGTTTTTCAGGCGGTACAGCGCTAAAAATAGCGCCTTTATACCGCCTGAAAAAATCCTGCCCCATTCACTCCAGTGTGAAAGCCGGCGGGCTTTCACACTGGAGCTGTGCGCTAGCAGGACGGCAAAAAAAGTCCTGCTAGCAGCATCTTTGGAGCGGTATAGGAGCGGTGTGTTCACCGCTCCTATACCGCTCCTTCCCATTGATTTAAATGGGAAACCGCGGTAAAACCGCGGCAATACCGCCACAAAGCGCCGCTATGGCGGCGCTCTGCGGGGGTCTTTAACCCCCGCGAGCGGCCGAATACCGCGGTTAAAACGACGGTAAAGCAGCGCTAAATATAGCGATGCTTTACCGTCACCGCGGCTCCCTGCCCCAGTGTGAAAGGGGCCTTAGACTCTTGTTTGGACGGATTTAAGTGAATTATTTCTAAGCCCCCGTACACACGGTCGGACATTCTGATCACCAAATCCGTTGGATAATTTCCGATAGATTGTGTCCGAAACTTGTCGGACAAAGTTGTCGGAAAATCCGATCATCCCCAATGAGGTGACGTACAAAACGTACGACGGGACTATGTACAGGGCAGTAGCCAATAGCTTTCATCTCCAAATTTCTTCTGAGCATGCGTGGCACTTTTCCGGAATTATCTTATCGGAAAAAGTCAGATCGGATTTTGTTGTCGGAAAATTTTAGAACCTGCTCCCAAATTTTTTCTGACGGAAAAAGTCCGCTAGAGCCCACACATGATCGGATTTTCCGACAACATAATCCGATCTGACTTTTTCCATCGGGCATAAGAATTTTTTTACTGGGCATAAGAATTACAGGCCTACAATATAAAAAGCCAAATTTCCATGCAAAATAATGGTACCTATTTCAGCACTTAAAATCTGAAATAATCATACCGCCAGGGAGGTTAAGAGCATTTAAAAGTGTAGACAAACAGCACAAGATAAGTGTGCCAATGGGGCTGCTATCTCAAAGCAAGAAGGCATCAAAGAGGTCTATAGGCAGACTCAATGTTGCTGTCCCCATAGGGGTGGGAGTCTCCCTGCACTCCAAGGCGGTAGCACGGCCACAAAAATATACTAAGGCCAGATAATGGAAGTTCCTGGAAGTGAAAGAAAATGTACCAGATTGTGATATCAAATTCAAAGTAATATATATGTCATCAGGGGCGGACTGACAACTCATGGGGCCCCAGGGCAATAGGAGCTTATGGGGCCCCCAGGCAATCAGAGATTATGGGGCCACACAGTATACACACACACAGTATACAATCACACCATATACACATACATGTACACACAGTATACACAGACATGTTTCTATTGACTGAGAAGGTACCGGAGAGGTGGGGCAGCTATAATCTCTGCATTTTTGGACCAAAAGGATGTCGGTAAGGGACATTTCAGAAACAGATGTAAAAAAAACACAGATTTTTACATACTGTCCCTGGTTTTACTGAGGCTGGCAACCCTGATGGGGCCCCCTAGTGGCCCGGGGCCCTCAGGAAGTACCTGAGTGGCGGAATGGTCAGTCCGCCCCTGTATGTCATAAATCATGATGTTAGCTGCTTAAAGTAAAGATACCTGCTGATAGAGGAGGTATGTTGATGAAGCTGGCATCCAGGCAAAGTGGAAAACCAACTACAGCAACTATAAAGAGTTAACATACAAACAATCACAAAAAGATATACATTTGTGTTTGTTATTTTAAACATTACAAGTGATATGCATATACCGTATATACTCGAGTATAGGCCGTCCCGAATATAAGCCGAGGGCCCTGATTTACCACAAAAAAACTGGGAAAAGTTATTGACCCGTGTATAAGCCGAGGGGGGGAAATGGAGCAGCTACTGTAAGTGGAAAAGAGGGTCAGCAATGCCCATCTGCAGCTGCATGTCCCCTGTGTCCTATACAAACCCCCCTGTGTCCCCAGTGCAGCCTACCTGTGCCGATCGATCTGTCTCCCGCCGATCTGCCACCTCTGTCAGATCGCTGGATGTCCGCTGTCCGCTGTCCTGTGTCCCCCCATTGCTGATCCTGGCGATCAGCGTGTAAGGCGCCATTACAAATTTAAAAGCCGCGCCTCCTCCTCCTCCTCGTCCGTGATAGGAAGAACACTCGGTTTTCCCAGCAGTCAGTGTGCAGTGTTCCACCTATCACGGACATCCTCTCATCCTCGTCCATGAGATGAGAATGACAGGACGTCCGTGATAGGCGGAACACTGCACACTGACTTACTGCTGGGAAAATTAGTGTCCGCCTATCACGGGCGGGCGGGAAGAGGCGGCGCGGCTTTTGAACACTGCCGTCTGTCTGCATGACAAGCTGTTCATGTAGGCAGACGGCACTGACTCGAGTATAAGCCGAGGGGGGGACTTTCAGCCCTAAAAAAAGGGCTGAAAATCTCGGCTTATACTCGAGTATATACGGTAGGTCTGTATCCATTGTTGGACTTGGAGTTGGTATGGAAAATAATATAGTACAGATCTAATAAGGAGTGCAAAATAAAATAAATAAAAATAAAAAAGATATCCTTTATATAAAGTAGGTATATCATTTTGACATATGTATCCAGAGTAAGCTTATAATTACATTTTTTTTTTTGTTAGGTGTATGACAAGCATTAGAATTCGTTTTAATAAATCTCATAGTATTCATTAGATTCAAAGACTGCAAAACCTGATGGGAGCAGATGGATTTGTGCAGTATAAACCAGGCGACAGCGTGAGAGAGAAGCTGTTTAATGGCGATTCCTCCCAGCAGTGCACATTGTTCTGCTTGCTGATTATTCATTACAAGCTCCCGAGGTGTTTTCAGGGAACAGCTTGTACATTGAGCTGCTGAACAATTTCAGGAAGAAGCTGGGAGTCGCATGGAGGTTAAAGCCGAGATGGGAGAAGATTTCAACGAAACAATTCACAAACGCTAAAAGAGTGTCCAATTCCATGACAAAGCTGAGATCTTTTTTGTGATTCCTCTGGATTAAAGCGGACCTCACATGAAAGCAAAATATCCAGTTAAAGTGGTTATAAAGCCTCACATATACCCAGTGAAGTGACTGGCCTCAGGTGGTACATGGAGAGGAAACAAATCCTCCTACATAAGTTGTACCTCTTTATCTGCAGTCTTCTCTTCTCTACAAAAAAATTCAAATTGAAAGTCCAAAATTGATAAAGCTTGTCTGAGCTGTCAGAAAAAAGGGGGTGAATCGCTGATGTTACTCTCTGCAGAGCTCAGCGAGGAGATTTCTTAGAGATGATTGGAGGGAAGAGACACACCCCCCTACACACAGGAACAGAGCTGATGCTGTCAATCTGCTGGAGATCCCTCCCCTGTCACCTTTTTTCTCTTGGTGTCAGGAAAACTTGTCAAAAGTGGTTCATGCTGATAGCAGAGGAACAAAGCAGCAGACGGAAATGACACTTGGTGATCTTAATTGAGACAAGTAAACACTATAGAGGGATATGCTTTGTTCATATTTCATGTCTGAGGTTTACAACCACTTTAAGCAAATAATCATTATTATTATGGATCTATATAATGCCACCAGTTTGCACAGCACTTTACAGAATAAAGGGAGACAGTACAGTTATGCCCCGTACACACGATCGGATTTTCCGACAACAAATGTTGGATGTGAGCTTGTTGTCGGAAAGTCCGACTGTGTGTATGCTCCATCGAACATTTGTTGTCGGACTTTCCGCCAAAAAATGTTGGCTAGCAGGTTCTCAAATTTTCCGCCAACAAAATGGAATTTCCGATCGTGTGTACACAAGTCTGTCGCACAAAAGTTCACGCATGTTTGGAATCAAGCAGAAGAAGCCTCACTGGCTATTGAACTTCTTTTTTCTCGGCTCGTAGTACGTGTAGTACGTCACCACGTTTCCATGTTCGTAATTTTTGGCCAACATTTGTGTGACCGTATGTATGCAAGACAAGTTGGAGCCAACATCCTTCGTACAAAAATCCACGGTTTTGTTGTCGAAAAGTCTGATCGTGTGTATGGGGCATTACAAATACAATTTAAAATAAGTGGGTTAGGAGGGCCTGCTCATGAGAGCTCACTCTCTCTAGAGCAGCCTTTCACAACCTTTTTTTAACACGGATGAACCCTTAAAGTAGAACTATAGGCAAAACTTTATTTTTTTCCATTTTTAATAGAGCAAGGGAAGGTTATAACCCCTGTCGGATTTTTTTTTTCACCATCTGTGTCCCATTGCAGAGATTTCCCTTCACTTCCTGCCTCATAGCCAAACAGGAAGTGAGAGGAAATCCTTGCAAATTAAGGGAATTCCTTGGGGACTCCCAGGTCACCAGAACTAGTGTCCCCATTGGAAGATTTTCCCTCTATTACTTTTTTGGGGACAACCCAAAATTGGGATTTTCTTTTACTTTCACGTTCAATGATAATGGTAACTATGACAAATAGATGATGAATAGGTGAATCTCCCTAACTGGGGCACAGACAGCAATAAAAAACCTGACAGGTGTTCTAATCCCTCTCCACTCCATCCAAAACTAAAAGAAAAAAGTTTTGCCTTTAGTTATACTTTAATATAACTTTCTGGGCGTTTTTTGTTTATAGTGTAAAAAATTCAAATCGCAAAAGGTGATAAAATACCACCAAAAGAAAGCTTTATTTGTGGGGAAAAAAGGACATTGATTATATTTGGGTACAGCGTCACATGACCGGGCAATTGTCAGTTAAAGCAGTGCAGTGCTGTATTGCAAAAAATGGCCTGGTCGTTAAGGGGGTAAAACCTTCCGGGGCTGAGGTGTTTAAGTAAACAAATGAAAGTCTACCTCCAGCTAACACTTTCTAAGCTATTACAACAAAATTCTTTTTTTTTTTTTTAATTCTTTAGGAATATTGTTTAAACCATATGAATAAAATCTGACCGTTGGAAGCCCCCTGGCACTGTTTTATGGTTTCTATACAGCCAATATCATGGGAATGGGATGCAGCTCAGTAGAAAAATAGATTGCAATGGTGACATCGCTGACAATTGACAAAGGCCGTGTGTGTCGCCATGAATCGGGAGAGAAGCACCACTTTTATTACAGGCCAGAAAACTTCTTTTCAACCCATTTCAACAATGAACAGAACTCTTCTTTGAACAAACAGTGAATTATACAATAATAGAAGTTGTATTTGGGCTGGATCTGCCAGTACCCGTCCATTGATCAGTGTCTGGCATGTGACCATGGCACTTCTTATGCGTAGCCCAACGTCTGTGCAAATTAGCAGATGTTTTCTATACAGCCTGGCAGGAGGAACAGAGGCTGCTTACAGACTGGCACAGCGGTCTGATCTGTCATTCACAGCTAGGAAAGTAAGTCATAATCCCAAAAATATAGAAAAGTTGGATTGTGGTGTTTTATGCCAATAACTTCTACAGACAGCAATGCTTGTCAGAAGCCATCACAGAGGTTGGCGTCTGCTCTATGTGTAAAGAATGGGCACATTAATCTCCCATAGGAAAGTGAGGCAGCTGATATGTTAAAATTTAGTAATAATAATTAAAGCGGTAATAAACCCAAAACCAAAAATGTATTATATTGCAGCTTACCAATCATTAGATGTGATGGCTGCATTAGCTTTTTCCCCCTCTGTTTTCACCTGGTGATCTGCCCAGTAACACACTTCCTGTATTAGTGAGACACAACTCTGGATGAATGAGCACAGGGGGCAGCATTGCCATTCTGGGTGGAGGGTAGTGTTAAAAGAAAGTATTAGCAGTTTTATCAGGGCTGGTGCTACCATAAAGCAGCTGAAGGCGCTACCATAGGGCGCCAGGACGGGGGGGGGGGGGGGTTCAGTAAAATCCGAATCCCCAACCACTTGCTAGGGATTCTGATTTTTACAGTGCTGCTGACATTATTTTTTTTACACACTTTAGTAAAGCCGACTGTCGGCTTTCATGTGGAAGTGATAGAAGCGTCTGTGAAGCCACCTGTCACCGCCCTCCCCCCGCACTACCCACCCACCATGCTCATCATGACAGGTTGTCACTGGGAAGGGAGGTGGGAGTTCATTTTCCTGGTGCCTCCATGGCAGCATACATGTGATAGAGCTCCACCTCTACTCCGCCTTCAGGACTAGTGAATAGCATAAATTAAAGGGCATAGCCCCTCCCCCAACATTCTCCTTTTTTTCCTCATACCTCTTGACTGGTGAAGAGTAGCAGTATGTCCATACCTCTGCAGTCGGCAGCGTCCGCCGGGTTAAGCCTCTCCCGTTCTTGGGCCGCTATTAGCGCTGATAAGACTGGGAACCCCTTCTGAGGATCTTTTGGGGTCTTGCAGAGTTTCCTCATAGGAACGCAGTCTGCTGAATTTCCAGAAAAACGAATGCTGGTGATGACGGTGGGAGGATCAGATTCTCTTCCTTCTTGGTTAGGTTTTCTTTTTGCTTCCATGTCTGCACTGTTTTTGAGCCCTGGTGGTTAAAGTTTATAGGTTTAAAAAAAAAAAAAAAATGTCCCCTTTAAGACATTTATTCCTGGTCTGCACATGTGCAGAACGGGCGTTTCCTTGCTATTTCTGAGGTTTTTTCTCTAGCTTTTTTGTACTACCCTTCAGGGTTCTCACTCTCTTGCCGTGGCCTTGGTTTTGTTTCTTTTTTTTTGCCAGTAATAGGGTAGGTCCTTTTAATTAAGCTGCTCTCCCTTTTTAGCTTTAAAATGTTGGCTCTAAATTGGACTCAGGGCTGCTTTGCATATCAGGTGTATGCCCTGCAGTCCAAATTACTTCAGCATTACAGGTATGTATGGAGCTGGCCATTCACCATGCAATTTTCTTGTTCAATTTCCTTTAGGTTTGCCTTCAACTGTGTGGTACAGGGGGCTGCCTGATTGCATGCAAATTGGGGGTGATTAGATTTGACCACATATTGTATGTTTTTTTTATAGATCTGAGGGAGATCTATAGACGGGGGTTGGGTAGTGTATGGCCAGCCTTATACTTTTATCTCACTCCTATTGCGTTGACTTCGTTTAAAAATTTGGTGTGCAAATAGACTCTATTTCTTTTTGCTTTCTTACTTCGCCTTCCTACAGCTGATCCTCCTGCCCATTATTTACCATGAGCCATTCGTCACAAAGCCAAGATCCTCTCATATCCAATAGGTATGTGGACCACCTGTACGTGAGTATTTAAAAAAAAAAGAGTGCGCCACTGACAAACTTTGTTTGTTTCAGCCCTGTTCCTTCAAAGCGGTCCAGAAAGTCCTCAAGGCGCTATGACAATGACGATAGTCCTGAGCCGAGGTCACACTCTTCTCACCATAAATCTTCTAGAAGATCAGGATCTCATAGACATCATCATTCGCTTTCACCTCCACCGCAGGCGTCAAGGAAAAAAATGCTGGGCCTGTGGCGCGGTTTCACTCCCTGATAAGTTCGTCTGCAAAGACTGTCTCAGGGACTATGCAGCTAACTGGGAATTAGAAGGCCAACAGGTGGTTGACCTACTCAAACCATGAAAGACTCTTTCTGAACTGACGGCCATGATTGCCGCTCACCCAGTTTCACAAGCTGCTCAGGTGTTGGATTTGGACCCCGACATTCCGGGCCCATCAGCTGTTATTACTCCTTTGTCTCCATCAGGAAAAAAAGCTAAACAAATCCCACCGGTAGATTCATCCGAGGAGTCCTCAGATGATACTGAACCATCTGGTTTCAATTTCTCCCTGGTTCAACCCTTTGTACAAGCGGTGAGTAGCGCCATTGCCTGGGAAGACCCGGAAGAGCCTCCTAAAAAATCAAAATCAAAAACCTATTTCTCATTCCTCAAGAGAAAGATCTTCTTCCCATTGATGGGGGAGATCAGGTTAAAGTTTTATCTAGCACGTTTATCCAAACTGTATGCACTGGCAGATTCGGATACTCAGTCCTTAAGTTCAATGACTGTGGTTGATGCGGCTGTAGTGCGTCTGGCAAAAAATGTAACGTTGCCAATAGAGGATTCAATGCCTTCAAGGATCCCCTAGATAGCTCCTTTTGAGGTCTAGATCAATACATCTATCTAGAAGCTTGCAGACCAGCCATTGCGCTGACAACCGTTTCCAATGCCATCCGGTATTGGACGGAAAATATTGAGACAGCCCTGCACCAAGACGTTCCCAAAGATGACATAATCAAAGCTCTGGAGGAGCTTAAGTTGGCGGCGGATTTTGTGGGAGAAGCTGCAGTTGACACAATCTGGTGTTCAGCCAATTCAATGCTGCAACTTTGTTATGGCAAAGAGGGCCTTATGGCTAAAGCCTTGGACAGCCGATCTAGCATCAAAGCAGAATTGGTGCAAGATTCCCTTTGATGGAAAATCTTTGTTTGGCGAGAAACTCGACAAGTAATCTCCAGAGTAACAGGGGGCAAATCTGGCTTACTTCCTCAGGACAGGAAGGTCCGGAGAACAAAGGCCTATTTATCACGATTCCAGAAATCAAATTCTAGAGACTTCAGGCAGTCTCGCCCCTTTAGGGACAACAAGAAATCGTGGAGAGGCACCCAGACTTCTTTTTTGGGAGCCAGAAAGAACAAGTCCCTCACTGCTCCCCAGGACGTCAGCGGGCGGAGAAGCCCCCAGTGAGAGCCCGGTTAAACTTTTTCCTCACCTGGGCCTCCAAATGTCAAGACCCATGGGTCCTATCAATGATCCGGTACGGTCACTTCTGGACTTTCTCTCAGCAGCCTCCTCACACGTCCTTCAAAGAGACAGTTATCAGCCTCCCCACAGAAGGCACTGGCTTTAAACCAATTTTTGGAGTCCCTGCAGCATCAAGGGGCAGCAATACCTGTCCCCCCATCAGAGCGATTTACAGGTTTTTATTCCACCCTTTTCCTGGTACAGAAAAAAACAGGCGACTGGAGACCTGTAATAGATCTGAAAAAGCTAAATCGATACATCCATCTCGAAAGCTTCAAGATGGAGTCACTCCAAACGATCATCCAAACCATACAACCAGGAGATTGATTAATCTCGATAGACCTGCAGGATGCGTACCTCCACATCCCTATTCTACCATCCTTCCAGAAATACTTAAGGTTCGCAGTGGGTCATGTCCACCTGCAATTTTAGGCTCTGCCCGTCGGGCTGTGCACCTTCCCTCGGGTGTTCACAAAAGTGTTGATATCTGTCCTGGGCCCTCTGAGAGAGAGGTGGTTAAGAATTTATCACTACCTGGACGATATCCTCTTGCTGTCAAAAAAACCCGAGCCAGCTTATAGTCCACAGGGAGATTCTTCTCCAGTCGTGGTCGGAGTTCGGGTGGCTGGTGAACCATCGGAAGAGCCAATTAGTTCCAACTCAGCAGATGGTTTACTTAGGAGCAATGTTCGATACGCTCCTAGGCACAGTCTCTTTACCCCAGATGAAGATGGAGGGCATCATTCAGAAGGTATCCAAGGTCATACAGAGATCCCATCTATCAGCCTTGCAGTGTCTGAGCCTTATTGGCACGATGTCCTCGTGCATACCTCTAGTCCCATGGCCTCACTAGCAATTGAGACACTTCCAGACGGGATTCTTAATACAATGGAGACGGCAACATCTGTCTCAGAAAATCTGTTTAACAACGCTAATGAGCAGGAGTCTACACTGGTGGATGAATCTAGAGAATCTCTCCCGGTTCTATCATTTGGGTTCCCACTCATGGACCACAATTACGTCAGATGCGTGTGGCCAGGGTTGGGGTGCCCATTGCAGAGAATTCAGGGAAGATGGTCCTTTCCCACCAGAGGGATAGTGTCCAACGTCCTAGAAATGAGGGTAGCATTTCTAGCCTTAACCTCTTTTGCATCTAAGGTCAAGGGACAGAGAGTACTTCTATGTATGGACACCAAGGCGGCGGTCTTGTACCTTCAGAAACAAGGGGGCACCCACAGCAAGACACTTTTGAGGGAAGTGGAACCTGTAATGCTTTGGGCAGAGAGGAACCTGGTAGACCTCCGGGCAATGTATCTCCCAGGCAAGATGAACACAGAGGCAGATGTCTTATCGAGGAGGTTTGGGGACAATGAGTGGTCTCTACATCCCCATGTGTTCAACCAAATCTCCAATCTATGGCAGACCCCACTGGTGGATCTTTTTGCTACGCAGGAGAATTGCAAAATCAGGAGATTCTTCTCTCTCCTTTCACATCCACAGGCGGAAGTAGTAGATGTGCTATCTTGTCCTTGGACCTTCAAGACAGGTTACACCTCTCCTCCTCGCCCACTCATTTCGAGGTTTCTCCTCAGACTCCTGAACGAACCAGTCCAAGTGCTAGCAGTGCTACCCTATTGGTCGAAGAGACCGTGGTTTCCACTAGCCATGCACCTCAGTGTGGATCCACCGATCAGAATTCCTCCCTTTCTGCAGTTGTTGACCCAGGGCAGGCTGGACCATCCAGACTCACAGAAGCTGGAACTTTGTGTATGGAAGTTGAAAGGAGGAGGTTTGAATCATTAGGCTGTTCCCAAGAGGTCATATCCACCCTGTTGAAAGCTAGGAAGCATACAACCAACACAATCTATGCAAGAATTTGGGACAAGTTCTTATCCTATGCCCCAGGAAAAGGATTTGATCCTATCTCTTTCCACTGCTGATGTTCTGAGTTTTCTGAAAACTGGTCTCGATTTGGGGCTCAGCCAGAGTTCCCTCAAGGTACAAGTTTCTGCAATTTCTGCAGCAACTAACACCAGGGCGGGCAGAAGACCCTCTAGTGGTTACGTTCCTCAGGGGAGTATTGAAGATGTGTCCCCCATCCAGACGTTCCTTTCCAAAGTGGGATCCTCCTCTAATATTGGAAGTCCTATCCACTCATCCGTTTGTACCGGTTGAAGAGGTCTCAATTTGGAACTTGACTTTAAAAACAACTTTTCTGTTGGCTATTACATCTGACAGGAGGATTTTGGAAATCCACTCCCTGGGCATTGGGGATGATCACATATCCCTTTTTTCCCAGATAGGGTAGAACTTCGCCCTCTCAGAGGTTTTACACCCAAGGTCACCTCAACGGCAAACCTATCAGAACCATGGGCGTTACCAGTTTTCATGGACTCAGAATCAAACTCTTGTCATGAGTTAGACATATCCAAAGTTCTCAGGGCCTACTTGGAAGCCACAGCAAGTTTAAGGAACTCTGAAAGATTATTCATCATCCCATGGGGTAAGAATAGAGGAAAGGAAGCTTCTACCAGAACCTTGGCATTCTGGGTTGTCAAGCTAATCCAGAAAGTTTACAGGGTGAGGAACTTGGATCCTTCGGCTCAGGTGAATGCTCCTTCAACAAGAGCAGTATCGGAATCTTGGGCAGCGAGGGCAAATGTTTCTCTTGAAACATTAGGCTTGGTCTTCCCGACACACGTTCCTCAAACATTATCGTATTGATCCCGGGGCTCTTACAACCGTAGAGTTCGGGAGAAAAGCGCTTCATGCTGCTATGTCTGTGTTTGATTAAAGTTTATTTTTTGTTAAAGCATTAAACCCACCCATGTGAGCTAGTTATTTATCACATGGAGCCATGGAGGCATCAGGAAAACGGAAAATTGTATCATACTTACTGTAATTTTCCTTTCCTGGTGCCAATCCATGGCAGCATAAACTCCCA
Source organism: Lithobates sylvaticus (assembly GCA_028564925.1). Lineage (NCBI taxonomy): Eukaryota > Metazoa > Chordata > Amphibia > Anura > Ranidae > Lithobates > Lithobates sylvaticus. Next base: position 710,210,053 of record CM053026.1, on the reverse strand, counting down.
CCCTTGGTATTCTATATTACGAAGAATGTTGGGGGAGGGGCTATGCCCTTTAATTTATGCTATTCACTAGTCCTGAAGGCGGAGTAGAGGCGGAGCTCTATCACATGTATGCTGCCATGGATTGGCACCAGGAAAGGAAAATTACGGTAAGTATGATACAATTTTCCGTTATTAAACCTCTGTCTGCTCAGCCTCCCTTCTGTACACAGACCAGGAAGTGAGGTGTATGACGTCACTTCCTGGACCTGAGCTGTCATTCTCCGATTTACATTACAATAGGAAATAAAGATGATACTCAAACATACGAGAGCCGTCATGCATCCTATAGATGAGATAATAAACATCAGAGCCTACACATTCTTGTATGAGAAGAATAGAAACATAGCGTTACATAGTTAGGGTATGCTTACAATCGATTACCTGCATGGTTTGTAAACAGTAAGCCCAGGTTCACACCGAGCTGCGGGAATTAAGCCGTGCGTGTTCAGCTGAACTCGCACGATTTCACTCCCGCATGTCAGTCCTGATTTCTGCACAAATGTCAATGTAAATTGCAGCCTGAAATTATACAGAAACGACTTTTGAAATCGGTGCGGTGCCGCAAATGCAGCATTGCACCGATTAGTACGGTGCCATTGCCGCCGATTTGACATGTAAAATCGCATGTCAAATCGTACTAATGTGAACCAGACCCCTGAAGTCTGAACAAGACCCTCAGATGGCGGCAGCGACGAAGGAGAAAGCCGGCTCCTCCGCTAGTAAAAGAGCTAGCAGAATATAGAGGAGGAGTCTGGCGAGAAGACCCCCTAAGACGGAAGAAGACCCCCGAAGCTGACTAATAAAGTATTTTAAAAACTTGTGTTGTGTTTTTTTATTTACACTTTTTTCACCAGGTGAATGGGTAGGGTACATCGTACCCCATACCTATTCACATAGGGTGGGGGCCGGTATCTGGGGGCCCCCTTATCAAAGGGGGCTCCCGGATTCTGATAAGCCCCCCGCCAGCAGACCCCGACAACCAACGCCCAGGGTTGTCGGGAAGAGGCCCTTGTCCTTATCAACATGGGGACAAGGTGCTTTGGGGTGGGGGGGCCGCAGGGCCCCCCTTTCCCCAAAGCACCCCCCCCCCATGTTGAGGGCACGCGGCCTGGGGCGGCTCAGGAGGGGGGGCGCTCGCTCGTCCCCACCCCCTTTCCTGACCGGCCGGGCTGCGTGCTCGGATAAGGATCTGATATGGATTTGGGGGGGCACGCCATTTTTTCGGCGTAGGGATTCCCCTTTAAATCCATACCAGGTGACGGGGCTAGCAAGGTGTCGAGGCGGCGACATTGACTTCCTTTGCTAGTCCTGTCTACCTGGAGTCACGTTATAAATTAAGAGACTTTACTCCGTGTGTCTGCAAGTCCGTTCATTTCAAAAGTCCCACGGACTAGCACACAGACGGCCGAATTGTCCGCCGGACTGCCGAGTCCGGCCGGGGGGCCCACACACGGTCAGATTGTCCGGCGGACAAATCCGCCAGATAGTTCGATCGTGTGTACGCGGCATTCGTGTCAGATTTATCCGCCGCAATTTCTCAGTACCGCTAAAAAAAAATCACTGATCACCGCCATTAATAATAAAAATGATAAAAAAAAAAAAACATCCATAAATCTATCCCATAGTTTGTAGATGCTCTAACATTTGCGCAAACCAATCAATATACACTTATTGGGATTTTTTTTTTTTTACCAAAAACATGTAGCAGAATACACATTAGCCTAAATTGTTGAAGAAATTTGATTGTTTTAAAAAAAATTATTGGATATGTTTTATAACAGAAAGTAAAAAATATTGTTTTTCTTTTCAAAATGGTCAGTCTTTTTTTGTTTATAGCGCAAAAAAAAAGAAGAAAAAAAAAAATCGAAAAAAAGGACATTTGGGTACAGCGTCACAAGACCGCGCAAAATGCACCTTGGCCTAAGTAGACAAAAATCCTTGCACCGGTCCTGAGATTTAGATGCACTTACAAATCAAAGCCAAACTCCGGCTCACGCTTTATAAGAAGTTACAGCAGTTCTTCTTTCTTTTTGGGATACAGGTTTTGCATAAATAAATAAAAGCTGATCATTTTAATCACCCCTGCCAGTGTTAATGGGTTTGTCTCCACCATGTAAACTGATACATTCTTCTGGAGAGCTTGAGCTTATGAAAAACAAACAGACTTCCGGGCTGCATCACCAGATGAAATGAAGAGAGAAACCTAAAAAAAGAAAATGAATGCAGCCATCACATCTAAGAATGAAAGCTGAAATATAATAAATGTTTGATTTTGGATTTAATGCGACTTTAAATACAATAACATTTAAGTGGATCTTTAGGCAAAACTTGAATTCTTTGATGTTGGAATGGTTAGACCCTTTTTTGAAGTATTTGGATGTCTTCGTCTCCATTGGAGAGATTCCCCTCTCCATGTGTACTGGTGATCATTGTCACTGAGAATTTTAGAGTTTTCACTGAAACAAGAAGTAAGAGGAAATCTGGTCCAGAGACATCTGTTCCCAGAAAAAGAAGGGAATTGCATGTGTCACACATTATCAGCCACATACAAAGAGATTTTACAATATCAAACAAGATTCATCTATCACATTAAATTAGAACAGGATTCACCCATTTGCAGCATTACACACGGGGGGGGGGGGGGGGGGGAGTATTTTATTTAAACCTAAAAGTAAATATTTATTTTTATTTCAGCTTACCAGTTCTTAGATGTGATGGCTGCATTCGTTTTCTATTTTAGACTGTCTTTGCATTTTTTTTCACCTAGCGATTCTGCCAGTAATCCCCATGACTAAGCTCTGGGGGCGGAGCAAAACGCATTGAAGGCGTGGCCTGGTTGCCACTCCATTCACCTTCCTAGGCTCCCTCGGATGTACAGCACCAGGGGACACCCCTTCTTTCCTTTGATTCTGCAAGTAAGTCTGTTGTTTTTCAAAAGAACAAGCAATCCTGCAGATGTAGCGGTTAGAGGGATGGGACAAACCAATTAACACTGACAAGGGTGCTTACCATAGTCAGCTTTTATTTATTCATGTAAAACCTTTATCCCAACAGAGAAAAAAAATGTTGCTGTAACTACTTAAAAAGTGTGAGCTGGAGTTCTCCTAGAAAACGCGTATAATAACATCATTAAATGTTTTACAGCTATGTGAATGAGGCCTAACCCTCCTGTCCCCCCAGACCGACAATGCTGCTGTCCAAATGTGCCCCCGTGCTCCTTCATCCAGAACGGGAACACTCTAAGGCCCCTTTCACACTGGGGCGGTGCGGGGCGGCGACGGTAAAGCAGCGCTATATTTAGCGCTGCTTTACCATCGTTTTACCCGCGGTATGCGGCCGCTAGCGGGGTGGTTTTAACCCCCGCTAGCGGCCGCAAAAGGGTTAAAAACCTCCGCAAAGCGCCGCTGCAGCGGCGGTTTGCGGGCGGTATCCCCGCGGTTTCCCATTGATTTCAATGGGAAGGAGCGGTATAGGAGCGGTAAATACACCACTCCTTCACCGCTCCAAAGATGCTGCTAGCAGGACTTTTGTTGCGGTCCTGCTAGCGCACCGCTCCAGTGTGAAAGCCATCCGGCTTTCACACTGGAGTGAATGGGGCCGGTTTTTTCAGGCGGTATACAGGCGCTATTTTTAGCGCTGTACCGCCTGAAAACCGCCCCAGTGTGAAAGGGGCCTAATACAGGAGGTGTGCTTCTGGCCAGATCACCAGGTGAAAACAAATATTTTGCTGTGGGTAAGTGACACCTATTTAATGCATAAAAACCCTGAAATAATATTCAAAGAGAATGAGGTTTGCTATTGGGACTTTACAGGTGCTACCCCAAATCCCGGTACAAGTCAAGGGGAGAACGAAGATTTGCAGTCCAAGGACCACGGCTATGGAACGCTCTACCTACGAACATCCGCTTGGAAAAAGACCATCGGGCCTTCAGGAAAAAACTCAAGACCTACCTCTTCTAAGAAGGAATCAACGCAGGTCGGATCAAGCGCCTCGAGGCGATTCAGTTCGCAGTTGCAGCGCTATACAAATCATTCATTCATTCATTCATTCATTGAATCAGTGTACATATATCCAAAGAAAAAAATATAAAATTCCAACATTTATTGATTTACAAATGTTAAAAGCATATTATGGACATATTTGTTACATATGGTGTATTCATATGTGCAGCCATATTACGATCTATGCTCCTGACATGTTTCGCCCCTCAAAGTCTTCTTCAGGGGATTTGATGATAGTTATAGGTATTAATGCTGAGTCAAAAGATAACAAATGTCAATCACTAAAACAGTCAACAGTATATACTCATTGACATCATTACAGTCACATGTGTAAGTATTCACTAGGTCAGGCCATGGTACGCTTACTCTTGGCGGCATTTTAAGAAGGGTAAGCGTACCATGGCCTGACGTAGTAAATACTTAAACATGTGAATGTAATGAAGGTAATGAGTATTGCTTGTTTTAGTGATTGACATTCGTTATCTTTTGACTCAGCGTTAATACCTATAACGATCATCAAATTCCCTGAAGAAGTCCTTGAGGGGTGAAACATGTCGGGAGCATAGATCGTAATACTTTTGTAAATCAATAAATGTTGGAATTTTATATAATCTTTTTTTTCTTTGGATACATGTACATTGATTCCATAGCACCTGTAAAGTCCCAATAAGCAAACTTATTCCAGGTGAAAACAAAAAGAAAAAAGTAAAAAAAAAAGAAAACAAATGCAGCCACCACGTATATTGATTGGTAAGTTGAAATATATTATATTTTTTGGTTTGGGGGTTTACCACTTAAAGAAAAGAAAAAAAAAAAAACACTTGGTTATACCTCCAGTAAAACTGCTGTACGAATAGGGGAGAATGAAATGTTTTCCTTCTAGTTCCTCTAGACCTAGAGGAACTAGGGGGACTAAAAGGAAAACGTTTTGCCAGATTCATACAGCAGTTTTACTGGAGGTATAACCAAGTGTTTTTTTCTTAAACAGCAAACCCCCAAACCAAAAAATTTCATATATTACAACTTACCAATCAATATACGTGGTGGCTGCATTTGTTTTATTTTTTTAGACTTTTTTCTCTGTTTTCACCTGGAATTATATTGCTTATTGGGACTTTACAGGTGCTATTGAATCACTGTACATATATCCAAAGAAATCTTTTTTTTTAAATAAAATTCCAACATTTATTGATTTACAAAAGTTAAAAGCATATTATGAACATATGTGTTACATATTCACTGTTGTATTCCATGCTCCCAACATGTTTCGCCCCTCAAAGGCTTCTTCAGAGGATTTGATGATCGTTATAGGTATTAAAGTGGTTGTAAACCCACATAGAAAAAAAAAAAGACCTGCAAGACAAAGGCATACTGAGCTAGTTACTTCCGAGGATGAGCTAGCTACTTCCGGGTGTGATTGGCCAGAGCCATGATGACGTCACTCCAGCGCATTCGTGCGGGAGCTGCCAGTAACGGCACACTCACTGAAGCGACAGCTTGTACGCGCCGTTGCTTGAGTGCGCATATGCTGATGACGTTGGCACATGCAGATACAGGGGCTATCTCCTAAACTGTGCAAGTTTAGGAAATATCCGGGGTAGCTGCAGGTAAGACTTATTATAGGCTTACCTGTAGCAAAAAGTGGATTATAAGGGTTTTCAACCACATTAACGCTGAGTCAATAGATAACAAATGTCAATCACTAAAACAATAGATTGGCTTCGAAAAATATCTTATTGTGGCCTCTAGATGGAACTGAGTATCATAGGAAATAAATGCTCATCATCAGCGCCACCTAGTGGCCATAATGTGCTATTTTCCGGTATTTTTTTTTAAATGGATAACTTTGGACCTGTAGAGGAAATGAAAGTAGAACATTCAGTAATTTCCATTTGCATAGAAGGAATGTACTAGCAGTTTCACTGGATGAATAACTATGCAATGTTTTATAGAGATACATAGGGTGAATCCTCTGAAAACGATTGCCATAAAATTTAGATGGATGAATGTCCAGAAAACATTTGGTGTGCTAATCGTGCGACCTCATTGTGTCTGCCTAGTATATGATTTGATCATATCAAGAGGACTGTTTAAAATATATCAATTATTCTGCATGCCATGGTTAAAATAATAAAAGATGGGTCTACTAATAAACTCAAATATGAATAATATTAACCTTGTTAAATGAACCTTCACCACATTAATGTTTTATGTATTACTTGAAATTACATTACTTTTCATTTTAAGGTTCCTTTTAAAACCAATTAAACAAAACTCACATATTCCCCTGAACTGAATAAAACACGGACAGTATTTGCATTTTTGCTGAGTCTTACAGAAAGAACGTAAAACGGCTCATTGAATTACAGTGGTGAATTTTTATTATTGTAATGTATTCCAGTGAATATTTTAGAACTGGTAAAACTGAGTGTATACGAGTCACAATTAAAGCTGAAAATAATAAAAGTCTAGTCGCAATTTAAGGTGCAGCTTTTTCTGTTTGGAATATAATCATTACTTTAAAGCAGTGGCGGCCCATCCATAGGGGGCGCACAGGCGCCAATCCCTCAACACACAGTAGTCACACAAAAAAAAATGTTCTTTAAGTGCACTGTGTTCAGGCGCCACGTCAATACAATCAGGAGGCTTTTGACCTGCGCATTCCAAAGCGCTGAACAGCTTCTGCCCGTAGTATTACTACGGGTGGGAGCTTTGTTCTTCTAGTTAACTGGTCACTTCCGGTTTCCATACGCTAGTGGGAAACCGGAAGTGACACAGGCAGCTTCGTGGAACGCACAGCCCGAGTGGAGCTGCCTGTAAGGTAAGTAAGTATGAGACTCAGTGAGGCTGCATTTGATGGGACACAGTGAGGCTGCATTTGATGGGGCACAGTGAGGCTGCATATAATGGGCACAGTGGCTGCATTTGATGGGGCACAGTGGCTGCATAAGAGGGGCACAGTGGCTGCATAAGAGGGGCACAGTGGCTGCATAAGATGGGCACAGTGGCTGCATAAGATGGGCACAGTGGCAGCATTTGATGGCACAGTGGCAGCATTTGATATGGCACAGTGGCTGCGTTTGATGGGCACCATTAGCGGCAATTGATGGGCACAGTGGCTGCGTTTGATGGCACAATGACTGTGTTTGATGGGCACAGTGGCTGCGATTGATGGTACAGTGAGGCTGCAATTGATGGGGTGTTTTTTTCAGAATTTTTCAGTTTGTTTGCGCCCCCTTGAGCACCAGCCGCCACTGCTTTAAAGTGGTACCCAAAAATATATTTTTTCGTTTTGGATAGAATGAGGAAGGTTTAGAATCTCTGCTTGGTTTATATTGCTATCTGTGTCCCTGTAGAGGAGAGCTTGTCAGGCAGGCTATTGTTACAACTTGGAGGAAAATGTTATGGCTGCCACCAGAAAAGGAGTAGAGAGGATATTTTCCAATTGTAACACAACTGATGGGTTTTTCCCTTTACTTCCTGTCATGCCGCTGAAACAGGAAGTGAAGTAAAATCCCCTTAAAGGGGGCTCTGCATTAGACTCAATATTCAACCCTATCCATAAGTAATAAAATATAAATGCACATTAAAGAAGAATTTCACCCATTCCACCACCCCCCTCCCATTATTATAAGCTGCGTAAAACAGCTTTACCACATAAGCAAAACATAACACCTGGCAGCATGAGTTAGAGAAACATGGATAGGGATGGATACAAAAAATAGACTGTGCCTGGAGTTGGGCTTTAACCACTTTGTGACCCTGTTGTTGTTGTTATTCCTCCTCCTCCTGCACCTCGGGAGTGCTCAGGGGACACCAGACACAGCGGAACACAGATTGTTGTACTGGGCCGCTGTGCATGGCCCTGGTACTATATGATCAATGTGATTGGTCACATGTCAGTTGTAAACAATGGCTGTCATTCATAGCCATTGTGTACTATTGTGATCTCTGTGATTGGTCACAGTGATCACATGGCACAGGGCCAATCACAATTGACCTGTACCATGTGATAGCTGTCGCCAAACACAGCTTTCATAATAGTACACAATGGCACATGAATGGATGCCATTTACAGTGTAAAATTGATTGCTTATACAGTGATCATCAGTGTACAAACAAATCATGATCACCTCCCCAGAGCAGTACAGTGTCACTATAATAGAATGTAAAAAAGAATTGTCAAAGAAAAAAATCTAAATTTGTAATACTGTCACCAGTTAGTTTCCCTGATCACTACCACACCTGTCATATGTACTGTTCTGGTGACAGTATGGAAAAAAAATTTGAAAAAACAAAACAAAATGTATTAAATTTCTTCATTTTCAAAGAAATTGTAACAAAAATTACAATTTCAAAAAAACTCACCCTGCCTCCTAAATATCTTGGAGCGTCTACTTTCCAAAAAGGAGCCCTGAACAATCCCTAACTAGGATTGGCAGGGGGCAGGCCTCCTTAAATACCTTGGGATCCATCAGGTGTGGGCGAGTGACAGGCACAGTCTGGAGAGGTATGCCAGGAGTGGATGTAGAGCCAGCGGGAGAGACTATGATGGTCCTGGCATTGAAGTTGGCCGGCTGCAGCCAGGAGGGTTGTCAGAGTCTGCACAGGACTGACTGGGATCAGTAGCCCACCTCAAATACAGCTAGCACTAAAAGTTTTTCTTTCGTCATTGGTTGCTACACCAAAGGGGCCCGCGGTCCCTGCCAGCAAATGGCAAATCCCTGAAGTTGGGCTTAATTCAGAGTTGGGCTTAACCATGTGCTAGCTGTGCCAGGAACCAAGTATTGCACAGGAGAGAATGTAACAGTCTACAAATAAGCGTTGTGCTGGAGAAGTCTGGAGCTTTAGAGAATGTAAATAGAGGTTCCAATCAATCATCTCATTGTTTAATACTATTGATTCTGGGCATCCCATAATCCCTTTACCCCATCCAAATGTAATCCCTCAATAAAATAACAAAAACAAAGCTGATGGACTGTTCATTGTCTGGAGAGTGACTAGAAGTGAATGCCAGGCTGGAGCAGGGTGACAGGTGGAACTACTACACTCAGCGGCCCCAACGGGCCTCAACGGGGGCACTGCTACATACACACACAAAAACATATATTATATATTGTACATATATACATACCATAGTTTAAAGACTATAACTTTCACACAGACTAAATAATATATACTGATTTGGGTTATTTTTACCAAAGAAATGTAGCAGAATATATACTGATTTTGGGACAAGTTTATGAAGACAAATTATTTATTTGCAACAATTTATAACCGAAACTAAGAAAAATGTGTTTTATTCGTTTTATATATCATTTTTTTTTAAACAATAGTGATTAAGGCTGGATTCACACCTATGCATTTTTTGTGCTTTTTGCATTTTGCAGATTTGCACTACAGTCCATTTAACCGCTTCCCGACCGCCCACTGCATATATACGTCAGCAGAATGGCACGGGCAGGCAAAATCACGTACGGGTACGTGGCCCTTTAATTGCCTGGCCAGTCGGGAGCTCCGTGACCCCGGCCGCGGGACCAGTGGACCCGATCGCCGCTGGTGTCCCGCGATCGGGTCACAGAGCTGAAGAACGGGGAGAGGTCTGTGTAAACAAACCTCTCCCCACGCTTCCTACTCTGCCTGTCATTGATCGGCTGTTCCCTGTCATCGGGAAAGCCGATCAATGATGTCAGACGTCAGCCCCGCCCCTAATGTAAAAAAACACACACACGTCACAGCCCATAACCCCTCCCCTCCCCCTAGTGGTTAACTCTTTCACTGCATGTGTCATTTATACAGGAATCAATGCATTTAAATAGCATTGATTGCTGTATAAATGACAATGGTCCCAAAAATGTGTCAAAAATGTCCGATGTGTCCGCCATAATGTTGCAGTCACAATAAAAATCGCTGATCGCCGCCATTACTAGTAAAAAAATAATATTAATAAAAATGCTATAAAACTATCCCCTATTTTGTAAACGCTATAACTTTTGCGCAAACCAATCAATAATCGCTAATTGCGATTTTTTGACCAAAGATATGTAGAAGAATACGTATCGGCCTAAACTGAGGAAAACAAATGTTTTTTTATATATTTTTTGGGGATATTTATTATAGCAAAAAGCAAAAAATATTGCATTTTTTTCAAAATTGTCGCTCTATTTTTGTTTATAGCGCAAAAAATAAAAACCGCAGGGGCGATCAAATACCACCAAAAGAAAGCTCTATTTGTGGGAAAAAAATAACACCAATTTTGTTTGGGAGCCACGTCGCACAACTGCACAATTGTCAGTTAAAGTGACGCAGTGCCGAATCGCAAAAAGGGGTGTGGTCCAATTGGTCCGGGGCTGAAGTGGTTAACATGGTTTCCTATGGAACACGTTCTGTAGTGTAAATCTGAAAAATGCAAAAAGCACTAAAAATGCATAGGTGTGAATCCAGCCTAAAGCAGTTGTAAACCGCTGGATGTTTTTTTTTTTTCTTACCTGCAAGGTAATGTCATAATGTGCTAGTATGCACCGCATACTAGCACATTATGTGAAACTTACCTGCTGAAGGACACTTCCATCTTCACCCATCTTGCTTCTGGGTTCGTGGACTCCGGCTCTGTGACTGGCCGGAGTCGCGATGACATCACTCCCACGCGCATGCCGTTTAGGGCACAGGGCTCTGAAGCGACGGTTCCTTCAGAGTGCATGCACCAGTGATGTCACTGACTGCATGTACAGTAAATATCTCCTAAACAGTGCATGTTTAGGAGATATTTACACTACATATAGGTAAAATTCAGTGAAGTTTACTTTAACCACTTCATTACCCGCCCATGTACATATGACGCCCACAAGGTGGATCTCCCATCCTGGGTGGGCGTCATATGACGTCCTCCCATTCCCGGCCACCTAGGGGGCGCCGCGATGTCCGCCGGGCACCCGCGATTGCCTGTTAAAACAGCGGGACCGTGCGGGACCGTGGAGCTGTGTGTGTAAACACACAGCTCCACGTCCTGTCAGTGGCGAGGAGACCGATCATGTGTTCCCAGTACGGAGGAACACCGATCGGTCTCCTCCCCTTGTGAGTCCCCTCCCCCCACAGTTAGAATCACTACCTTAGGGAACATATTAACCCCTGCAGCGCCCCTAGTGTTAACCCCTCCCCTGCCAGTCACATTTACACAGTAATCAATGCAATTTTATAGCAACGATCGCTGTGTAAATGTGAATGGTCCCAAAAATGTGTCAAAAGTGTCCGAAGTGTCCGCCGCAATGTCGCAGTCACGAAAAAAAAATCGCAGATCGCCGCCATTACTAGTAAAAAAAAAAAAATGCAATAAATCTATCCCCTATTTTGTAGACGCTATAACTTTTGCGCAAAACCGATCAATATACGCTTATTGCGATTTTTTTTACCAAAAATATGTAGAAGAATACGTATCGGCCTAAACGGAGTAAAAAAATTGTTTTTTTTTTAAAAAATGGGATATTTATTATAGCAAAAAGTTAAAAATATTGTGTTTTTTTTCAAAATTGTCGCTCTTCTTTTGTTTATAGCGCAAAAAATAAAAAACGCAGGGGTGATCAAATACCACCAAAAGAAAGCTCTATTTGTGGGAAAAAAAGGACGTCAATTTTGTTTGAGTGTAACGTCGCACAACCACGCAATTGTTAGTTAAAGCGACGCAGTGCTGAATCGCAAAAAGTGCTCTGGTAAGGAAGGGGGTAAAATCGCCCGGTGCTGAAGCGGTTAAAGAGAAAGTAAAGGCAATGAAAAAATAAAAATGCAACCTGCAAGGCAAAGGCATAATGAGCCCCAAAGAGGCCCATAGAGGTCCTCCTTCTTCTTTTCCGCCACTGCCATGTATCCCGGAGTGACTTCCGGGTCTCGCAGCACCGGCGCTGTGATTTGCCAGGGCCGCTATGACATCACTCCCGCGCATGCGCACGGGAGCCGCCACTAGCGGCATATCACTGATAGCAGCGGCCTGCTAAGTACGCCTGTACACCGCTGTCTGCGGCGCATTATGGGTGATATGGGTGATATGGGTAAAATCACCCATAATATCAAAACATTCTTCAACTGGAAATCACTCAGATAATATAATATAAACTTTAAGAGACCTTAACAGAGGTGAAACTGCCACGTAATAATTAGCCGCAAAAGGGAGTGACTCGTACTTACTGGGGCCACTGAACCTCAGGGGCTCGGAACCCCCTTTTATTTCAAATTCTTCCCGCTCTTTTTCCAGGCTGCCTGGATACTAGATCACCTGACCTACCTAGGAAAAGGTGACCAATAGAGCACCTTCCCGCTCTTTTCTCAAACTGGCCGGATACTAGGTGACCTGACCTATACAAGGGAAGGTGACCAAAAGCACACCTTCCCGCAATTTCTAAGTTAAGGGGATACTTGAAACTCCGCTGCCGCTATCCCATGAGGGAGGGGGGGGGTGTTATTATTGCTAAAATATTTTTTTCATATTGAACAGCTCTGGGTGTCAAATACAGGAAGTATGGCAAATTTTTGTCTATTATTTTATATATTTTTATATCCACAATCTAATGTCACTGGTAATGTACTGTGAGGCCGACCGCCTAAATGGGAATGTATGACATGATTTTGACCTTAAATACTGGGGCTAGCTGCCATAACCCTGGTATTTTTTTTCCCTTAGGCGGCCGGCTTTCAGATAAAAGTGATACAGGCGGTGGATTCACCACAGGATCACTTTTATAGGCAGCAGAAGAGGTGACCCCCAGCCGATTCCGGGTCGTTTCCGAGCTTACCAAAGCCGTCGGTAAGCTTGGAACCGATCTGATGCAGCCAATGGCTAGACAGGAAGCCCAATGAGGGTAGGATACCCCCCACTTGGCTCTATGCCTTTGGAGGACCAGAGTGACCATAGGCGTGCGCAGGGGGTGTGCCAGGTGTGCCTGGGCACACCCTAATCACTCTGTGCAGTGCTGACTCCCCATACTGCCCAGGCATCCTTCTTCTCTCTTCTCCCCCCTTGGCTGCCATGGGGGATGTTTCAGGATGGAGAGCTGGGGAAAGGGGTAGTCAATATGTAATTTACCTGCCCCTTCCTTTGCTAATTGAATGCAGTGAACACACTCACTCACTGTTTATTCACAAACTGAAGCATAGTAAACACCATTTACTATGCTTTAGTGTGCGCTTTGGGTTGCATACCCTAATGCAATAGGCTGCGCACACACCTATGAGAGTGACCTCGGACATCACTTCCGGTTCTCGGGCTTAAAGACATGATTTTTTTTTTTTTTTAAGTCAAAGTGTAAAAAAAAAAATAATAATAATAATAATAATAATAATTTTCCTTTCTTTTTAGGGGTAAATGAGAGATCTGGGGTCTTTTTGAACCCAGATCTCTCAATAAAGAGGATCTGTCATGCTTATAGGAATAAAAGTGGTCAAAATAAATAAATAAAGTCCCAGTGAAAAAATAAATCGCTATGAAGCGAACGCATACGTAATTCACGCCCACATATGTAAACAGTGTTCAAACCACACTATTATTATAGTGCCTTGATCGTTAGAGCGAAAGCAATAATTCTAGCACAGGACCTCCTCTGTAACGCTAAACAGGTAACCTGTAAAAAAAAATGTAATTGTCACGTCACCTATGGAGATTTTTAAGTACCGTAGTTTGTCGCCATTCTACAAGTGTGCGCAATTTTAAAGTGTTACATGCTAGGTATCTATTTACTCGGCATGACATCATCTTTCACATTATACAAAAAAAAAAAAATCGGGCTAACTTTACTGTTTAGTTTTTTTTAATTCTTTAAAATGTATTTATTTACACAAAACAATTACGTTTGAAAGACCGCAGTGCAAATACAGTGTGACATAATATTGCAATGACTGCCATTTTATTCTCTAGGGTCTCTGCTAAAAAAACGTATATAATATTTGGGGGTTCTAAGTAATTTACTGGCAAAAAATACAGATATTTACTTGTAAACAACCAGTGATGTAAGTAACTGAGTTAAAATAAACTGAGTTACATAACGCAGTTACTTTAGAGGGTAACGAGTAATCTAACTGATTACTTTTCCCCTCATGGTAACGCAGTTCCCATTACTTGGGCGGAGTTACCTCAATTACATCTACTGCCACTAGATGGCAGTAGTGTAATTCCGGTGTCCTGCCAAAAAAGGTTCCCCCGCCGCATAAGGACCCCCTGTTCTGCGCAGGTGCAGCACTTGCGCAGTACGAAGGACTACGGAGCTTACGAAAATTGCCGAAAACGAAACAGCTCTGAGTGAACTCTACACCGCGCAGGCGCAGTTAATGTGTAATTGTACGAGGCGATGCCGCACGCTCCCGGTGCTCGTGCTACTCTGCAAGGGGCGTCTATCGTGTAACTAAGGGGCGGGTCTAGTATTACTGTAACCAAGGGGCACATTTATTATTATTGTTATATATCGAGCTCTGCCCATTAATTTAACATTCGCCCTCTTCTGTAGCCATCCGCCCCTTACACGATATAATAATAATAGACCCGCCCCTTGCTTACACGCTATAACAGATCTGCCCCTTGGTAAGAGTAATAATAGAGCAGCCCCTTGGTTACACGATATATAACAATAATAATAAATGCGCCACTTGCTGACAGTAATACTAGACCCGCCCCTTAGTTACACGTATAGAATATTAAAAAAAAAAGTCACAGTTACTTTGCTGCGTAACTAATTACTTTTCTAATGTAGTAACTGAGTTACTAACGCAATTACTTTTTGGGAGAAGTCATTTGTAACTTAACGAATTACTTTTTTAAAGTAAGATGACCAACACTGTAAACAACAAATGTTTGAAAAAGGTCAGGACTTAAAGTGGTTAACGGCAGGGGTGCTATGAGACCTGAAAGTTATTTCAATCATTCCTGTGATTTGAAAAGCTTGAAAAATGATAATATCTCAATAAACTCAGTGCCCTTGTAGGTGAGAATTGCCAAGGGTAATGTGCCAGGTAATAGTGTTACATGATGAGAAATAAAACATTCAGCCCTTGCTGTGTTTGCAGCTTGAGGGACACTGAGACAAGGCTCTGGGTGAATTAATAATGGACTCAGCACAGGATCATCTTTCAATCTTTCACGTGGTGCAACCATGTGGGGGAGTGACCCACGGAAGTGCAATGTACCTGACAGGCAGCTGCTTTTAAATTTAACGCGCCACTGATATGACTTTGTGAAGCTATAAAGCAAAGTACACAGTCTGATCCAGCAAAAAGCTGGCAAACGGTTAAATGAAACAACCGCCAGTATTTGATAAATGAAGCTATTATGTCACAAAGGTTTCTGAAGAACAGAGCAGCCATGTGTCAGTGTTACCTAAAAAGTACACCATTCCTTATGTATACATTTCGGAAATGTGGTTGTATTATTGTCCATTTGTCAGAGGGTCATGAAAAAGCATAAGTTTCTAAAATGTGGCTGTGTAATAAAAGAAATAAAATAGATAAAGGTCGCGCTATTTAATTTATGATGAAATTGTCCCCACAAATAGAGCTTTCTTTTGGTGGTATTTGATCACCTCTGCGTTTTTTATTTTTTGCGCTATAAACATAAGAAGAGTGACAAGTTTAAAAAAATATATATATATTTTTTACATTTTGCTATACTAAATATCCCCAAAATATATATAAAAAAACAAATGTTTTCCTCAGTTTAGGCCGATACGTATTCTTCTACATACTTTTGGTAAAAAAAAAAAAAAAATCGCAATAAGCGTATATTGATTGGTTTGCACAAAAGTTATAGCGCCTACAAAATAGAGGATTGATTTATAGCATTTTTATTATTATTTTTTTTTAACTAGTAATGGCGGCGATCTGCGATTTTTATCGTGACTGTGATATTGCCACGGACATATCGGACACTTTTGACACATTTTTGGGACCATTCACATTTATACAGCGATCCGTGCTATAAAAATGCATTGATTACAGTATAAATGTGACTGGCAGGGCCCTTCCCTAGGGGGTTAACACTAGGGGGCGCTGAAGGGGTTAATATGTTCCCTGGGAGTGATTCTAACTGTAGGGGGAGGGGATTGACAAGGGGAGGAGACTGATCGGTGTTCCTCTGTACTGAGAACACACCATCGGTCTCCTCTCCTCTGACAGGACCGTGGATCTGTGTGTTTACATACACAGATCCACGGTCCTGCTGTGTTACCGGGTAATTGCGGGTGCCCGGCGGCCATCATGGCTGCCGGGCACATGCTTTAGGTGCCCAGTTACATGGCGGCGCGCTCCCTGGAGGGCTGGGAAGGGGAGGGCGTCATATGATGCCCTCCCGCCACGAGAGCTGCGCCGCCTGGCCGTCAATTGACAGCCGTTAAATAGTCAAATAGTTAAATATCAGTGCCTCCACCAATAGCTGAAAGGCTCGCTTACCAGCTCCTATTGCTCCCTCATTATAAGGGATCATTAGCTCTTGTGGATTTAGCCCAGCCAAGGTCTTTCTCCAGGTCCAGATGGTCTCCCAACAAGATCACCCCTTGGCACCATATAAGATCTGAAGATTTCTCCAAAAAAACAAAGTGCTCCACATAGTGTAAAATCCTCACTCAGGTTCCAGGTGATG
Source organism: Lithobates sylvaticus (assembly GCA_028564925.1). Taxonomy (NCBI): domain Eukaryota; kingdom Metazoa; phylum Chordata; class Amphibia; order Anura; family Ranidae; genus Lithobates; species Lithobates sylvaticus. Next base: position 710,193,402 of record CM053026.1, on the reverse strand, counting down.
CATCTCCTTTATCCGGAGGAAACACAAAGACTGAAGCTGCGTACACACGATCTGACTTTCCGACGGGAAATGTTCGATGACAGGCTGTTGGCGGAAAATCCGACTGTATGTATGCTCCATCGGACAACTGTTGTCGGATTTTCCGTGGACAAATGTTGGATGGCAGGTTTTAAAATTTTCCGCGGACAAATGTGTGTTGTCGGACTTTCTGAGCGTGTGTACACAAGTACAAACACGCATGCTGGGAAGCAAGGACGAGCCAGAATCGGTCGGTCTTGTAAACTAGTGTTCGTAATGGAGAATTAACATTCGTGACGTGGCAAATTATGAAATCTCCAAATGCAGCGCACAATTATCTTCTTCTTTAATGGGATAATAATGAAGCTGCTTTGCTGGTGATACTGATGGAGTTATTGCAAACAAATTTTCAGGCTTTTTTTTTCTAATGATATCAAGAATATTATTATTATTATTTATTTATTTTTGGGCAAGTTACCACAACACCATTATCCTGTAGTTTTTAAGATTAAAGATACAACTATGTTGGTGTCCCTTGTCAATTTTACATTTTTTTAAATGTAACTGCCAAGTATTATTCTCCACTATTTTTTTTATCGTGCATTAAAAAAGAAAACAAATAAAATTAGACATTCTATCTGCCAATAGAACTTAACCAAAAAGTGCATTCTATGCATCCAAAAATATAGAAAATATACCAAATCAAATCATTATTCAAGCAAAAAAATTTCAAAGCAATAACTCCAAGGCCAATAATAAATAACATGTTATCTCCTCCGATTCCGCAACATGTCTGGTTGGCGAACGGCCGTTCAGAAACGAACTGAAAAGTGCAAACTGAAAAGCGCAAAATGAAAAGCGCAAAATGAAAAGTGCGAATCAACACTCACCAAACCTCTACTAACACGAAATTAGCAGAAGGAGCCCAAAGGGTGGCGCTAAAGAGCTGAAAAACAACGTAGTACGTCACTACGTTCGTGATTGTTGGCCAACAATTGTGTGGCCGTGTGTATGCAAGACAAGTTTGGGCCAACGCCCTTTGGACAAAAGTCCACGGTTTTGTTTGCCAACAATGCGATCGTGTGTATGAGGCTTGACAGTGTAATTGTTCACTTGTCAGAGAACCGTGAAAAAGTGACTGGCTGCTATGGGCAGCTAATTTTTATAGATATTGCCTATAATAAAGAAAAAATGTCAACCGATCAGATCAATTTATAACTTTCATAGGAAAGATGCACATGGGTAATTACAATGAAATTATTTAATTTATTTGTGATGATATTCATTCATCTTTTTCATAAACATACAAGAAGGTGCACAAATGTTAAACTCCATCTGTTGCATAATTCTCTGGGCCTCCTTTCTTCATCAATTCTTTATAACCTTTGCTACAAGAAGCTAGTCATCAATACCCTAAACAGTGACAAGTTGCCTATTCCAATAGCAGGGTTGAAGGAAGGGGTACAGACTTCTAGATTTTGTGGGAAACCCTCCTTCACCCCATGGACTTCATAGTGACTTTATGACTGCGATTGGGAATGTTCCCCCACAGTTCTATTTTCACATTTAGGCCGGCCATACACAGTTCAAATCTCCTGCTGAACTGGCCAAGATTCAAACCATTAATGGGCTGGCTGAATGTACCAGGTTGATCGATTGATCAACTTTGGTACAACCAGCCTGACGGATTCTCTTACAATTATTGGTAGTGGCTGCTATAGCCGCTAGCGATAATCAATGTCTTCTCCCAGCGGGGATGGCTTACCCCCGCCCGCCCCACCGGGTGCAGACAATTGCTCAGCAGAAGGGATTCCCCTGCCAGCACTGACTGTGTTGATGGGGGGAAATCGTGCGAATAAATTCACACCATGTGTGGCCTGCCTTAAGCCTAGTACATATGATCCGAATGTCAGGCGGCATCGACCAGTTCAAAAGAAGCCATCCCACATTCGGCCTGTGTGAGCACTGCAGCTGGTCGGACAGAAGCTTCTGTCGAACGGGCATGATCAAAGAAGTCTGCCGATCGGCTCCGATTAGCGTTCTTAGCCAATGGCTCAGAGCGCTGACTGGAGTGTACTGACGGGAATGGGGGGGATGGCATGGGGGCATCCCCCTGTCAGAACACAATAGCACAGCAGGGGGGATTGCTTTATCAACATTGCATGGTTAGTACAGCAGCCCCTCCGGAGCTGTTAGGTTTTTTTTTTTTGTTCAGAAAACTATAAATGTGTACTGGGCTTTATTCAAAAAAAAAGAGGGGCACTGTATGTTATTTTTATTTTAAATATCTCTGTCTGTTATGGCTATTTGTATGAAAGCCTCTGAACTTTGGCTCTAACGAAGAGGGTTCGCCCTTGAAATGCATCAGCCATCACCGAGGCCTCCTACTCTTCCCACACTTATGCCCCGTACACACGGTCTGAAATTCCGACGGAAATTGTCCTATCGGACCATGTTGTCGGAAAATCCGGCCGTGTGTGGGCTCCATCGGACTTTTTCCATCGGAAGTTCCGACGGAAAAAATTTGAGCTCCTGCTCTCAAATTTTCCGACAACAAAGTCGATCGGACTTTTTCTGATCATGTGTAGAGAATTCCGACAGACAAAGTGCCACGCATGCTCAGATCAAATTACGAGACCAAAGCTATTGGCTACTAGCCTCTACATAGTTCCGTCGTATGCAACGAACGTCACCACGTTCAGAATGATCGGATTTTCCGACAACTTTGTCCGATCGTGTGTATGCAACACCAGTTTCGGACAAAATCAGATGGATTTTATGGTCGGAATTTCCGACCGTGTGTACGGGGCATTATAGTAGAACGCAGTAGACCTGAGGATGATTTGTTTCACTTGCTATGACATGCGTACATATGTTATGCGTTTGTAAATATAACAATTGTTGTTTTTATTATGAAATAAAATGTATTGTGATAATAGGCTAGGTCAGTGTGCCCATTTCTTGTTGTTGTTTTGCAGTCCATAAGAATACCCATTGTCCTCAAGGGGCAGCAAGGCCGCTGGCGCTAGGGAGGAATTCCTACACTGCACACCTCTTAGTTCACCATTTGAGTGTAGGAGTGTAGGAGAGTGACCTTTGTAGGAAATTCCTCCCATGCTCGTCTCCAAGATTTCTCCAGTATTTCTCCAGAGCCTCTCCCATCCTCTGGAACTCGCTACCTCCACCTGTCCAGCTATCCCCTACTCTTGCTACCTTCAGGCGATCCCTGAAAACTCATCTCTTCAGGAAAGCCTATCACATCTCCAACTAATCTTCTACCACTTCCATCAGCTCATTCCCCACAGTTACAACCTTTTGTATCACCTGCCCCACAATATTAGATTGTAAGCTCTTCTGAGCAGGGCCCTTTTAATCCTCTTGTATTTTATTGTATTATAACTGTATTGTCTGCTTTTTATATTGTAAAGCACTGCATAAACTGTTGGCGCTATATAAATCCTGTATAATAATAATGCTTGCTGCTCAAAGTTGGTTATTGGTTGATCTGTGGTTTAGAAGTTGAGAGGACTTAAGACTTGCCTATGCAGTTTGTGGTTTGGGTCTCTTGGGAACCTGTTTGCTGCAGAAGAATGCCTGGAGACATGTCACCAGGAATGTGCACACATTCCCATAAGACTTTGAAGGTAGTTCCTAAAAGAAAAGGATGTCACTACTGTACAGATGGCTTTGAGCTAGAATATAGATGAAAGACTCATGAGTTTCTCTGTGACAGACAAGGCCCTGAATAGAGCAATGAGCATGTAGACAAGAATCGGACCCATTATCAATGCTTACTGTACCTCAGTTACACCATATGCCCCTATGTCCTAGTCTGAGGTTTCGTGTCATCAGGTTCTTAAGGTGAGTTTGGCTCTGCCTCTGTTGATCCCATTTTAGTTGATTGCTTCATGGTTGGTCAAACATTGTTCAATATTTCTGCTGATTTGACAGCCCAATGTGATGTGTGTTTGAACTCTGTGCTGATCCTTCTTGATCTTTTCTCTTTCACACAGAAAAAAAGGGAGGAAGTACTGCGCTGCACAAGTGCCCTTGGCTGGGTCACAAGATATTGCATAGCAGGTCCAGCTGGAGCCAAGGATAGGCAGATGTTTCCCAACTCATTGTTCTCCTGTAGACTTTGCCCATCCATGGCCATCCTATGATCCTCCTCACATAAAGACATTCTCAGATCACCTCCAGATGTAACGGTGGAGTGAAAACATTGGGCCCATCCAACTAGAGTTGCCACCTCATCCCTTTAAACCCAAACACCTTTGAATTACACAGGTTCGGAGGCTAATTAAATGCTGATAAGGCACCAAGTGAGTTTAATTACCACCTTAATCAGCCACAGAACCTGTGTAATTAATATATGTTCGGGTTTAGACCCCTTTCACTCTGGGGCGTTTTTCAGGCGCTTTAGCGTTAAAAAAAGTGCCTGTAAAGCACCTGAAAGAAGCCGCAACTGCAATCCCAATGTGAAAGCCCGAGTGTTTTCACACTGAGACCCCTTTCACACTATGGCGTTTTTCAGGCGCTTTAGCGTTAAAATAAGTGCCTGTAAAGCGCCTGAACAAAGCCGCAACTGCAATCCCAATGTGAAAGCCTGAGTGCTTTCACACAGAGGCACTGCGCTGGCAGGGCTTCAAAAAAAGTCCTGCAAGCAGCTTCTTTGCAGCGCTTTTGGAGCGATGAATACACCCCTCCTAAAGCGCCTCTTCCCATTGAAATCAATGGGAAGCGCCTGAAAAGCGCTTGTAGCAGTGGTGCTTTTTGGGCGCTTTTAACCCTTTATTTGGCCACTAGCAGGGGTTAAAATCGCCCCACTAGTGCTGGGGGCGCTGGCAGTGTGAAAGGGCTCTTAAAGCACTTGGGTTTTCACATTGGAATTGCAGATGAGGCTTCTTTCAAGCGTTTTACAGGCGCTTTTTTTTTAAACGCTAAAGTGCCTGAAAAACGCCCCAGTGTGAAAGGGGTCTTAAAGGGATGAGGTGGCAACCCTACATCCAACCTGGAGACCAAAATGCAACTATAGCCTTTATATTGGAATATGCTAGAATCTCCTCTGAAATTAACAAAGACTGGACAAAGAATGGCTGCATGCTTTCAGTGATATAGTACATTTGTGCCTTTTCTATTGTCATCTGTTACTGATGTCTTTCCATTCACTTCCTGCTTTTGCTTTTTCTTTACTAGCTCTAGTAGAGTTAAAATACTTTAAAATCAGGAGTATCCAGGGATAGATATGGATGAATTGACATGACTTGCAGCTACTTTGTTGCTTGTTCAGCTAATCCTTCTAATTGCAGACAGAACCCATAATGGAATGTGAGTGTGCTTTTTGTTTATCTGTATGATGAAATGTTTCTTCCTCATTAACTGACAAACAATACAAAAGACTCCAGATGCCTCAGCTCATCTCTGTCAAACACACTAATAAATCAATCTCTCTAGTAACCACATATAACAATAACAGACACACATCTAATGTCCAGAATTACTCCGACACCAATCTTACAGCATTCTACTAGTGCAAACACGTCACTTCACCAGGAACCCAACCACTACAGATGTAAACTCTGGACCATTCCTTTAACAAGGAGGACATATTATTTGCTTGCAGAAAAACCAAGACAAAAATACCAGGATAAATGAACTGCATTATATGCCAAAAAATCCAGTCTCATGAAAATGTCGGGTATTGTTTAAGAAAAAAAAATCATAAACCTGTGATCTCATCTTTCTATAGGATTGTACCATAAACATGAATGCTCAGATTAACTTTATGATAGAAGCATAGGTGTGCATAGTCTATGTGCACCCCAAATTTATTAATACATGGACGGTGTCAGTAGGGTAGTGGCAGCCTGTCCATTAGGGGCGCACGGGCGCCACCCCCCTATCCATGCATCTGGCCCCCTGATCTACATGCAGGGCACCAGATGTATGAATTCCAATGGGGGATTTTTTTTCTTTTGAAGCACGTGTTTAGAGCCAGAGGCTCTAATAGGCTTCAAAAAAGGGTGAGCTTGGGGTGCAGAGCACTGCGCTCCGAGCCCACCAATTTGTATGACGATAGCAAATGTATATTAGCTATTGTCACACTGATTCTCCTCCTAGCCAATCAGGAACGGGTCTAGAGACCCATTTCCCGATTGGCCAAAAGGAGAAATGATCTTATTGGACATGGAGGGAGGGAAGAGATGCATGGCCGGAGGAGACACGCGACCGGAGGAGTAGCAGGGGAAGCCCGACCGACTGACCCACAAGTCGTCTCTGTGACTCCAGGGATGGCTCACCCGCAGCGGCTCAGCCATCCAGCATCCAGCACTCCCCAGCTTGGCCAGGGGAGAGAGGAGGAGGGGAGATCCAAGTCATCCCAGGCAGGTCATCTGCCTCCTAAAGTAAGGAGGCCGTCCATCTCCCGCGGGAGTATTGCTGGTGTTCATGTCCGTCTGGCTTCGTTAATGGCCTCGTTAATGGCCTCGTCATGTCCGTCTGGCCTCGTTAATGGGAATGGCCTCGTTACCCGCTGAGGGGGGGAGTTGTGTCGTTGGTTTGCCGCCCCCCACCACCCCCAAATTATTGAGCACCAGTCGCCACGTAGTTTATTACTTTATTTTTTTATTATATTTTACAATATTTTTTAGGAGCCCCATTGGGGGGCTTTGTTGAAATATCAGCAGGGAAATGCAACTTCACTGCATGGGGTGATTAGTGTGTGCCCAGGCACACCTGGCACACTCCTTGCGCACACCTATGGATAGAAGGATGGGGATCAGGAAGACATCAAGGTCTATTTTGGTGGAAAAGAAGAAAAATTAAACATAGCTGATCACAGTGACTCTCCAAATGGCTAACCAGTTAGTTTCAATGCAGAGGTTCCTAGCCCAGGAGAGGAGAGTATGTAAACAAGGTTGAGCTTACAGGATTAGTGTGATTGGGTCCTAATGCTGGCTACACACAGCAAATGTCCTGCTATTACAGCCACTTTCTGACAAGATTTCAATAGAAAAACAACCAAATGGATCAAGGCAATCTATCACCAACACGTCAGCCATATAATAGCTGTTATTTAGGTAGGGGATCATAGTGCTGGGATCTCTGTGACGAGAACTACCAGCACTAATCTCCCAAGTTTGAAAGCTAAGTTATTGTATTGCATCTACTAAGAGTGTAAACCTCATTTGTTTACACGGAGGTGGATTAACTACAGTCCTGGTATGTCTTCAGTTCACTGGCCTCCACAAGTTTAATGAGAACATACCTAAAGTGATTGTAAAAGATCACCTTGTAAAACAACCCATTCAGCTTAAAATAGAAATAAAAGGAAAAACATTTTTGTATAGATATAAAAAAATATATTATAAACATCTTTTTTTTTTTATAAGTGATCACATTCCCTCAGTTCTCAGCTGCATAAGAGCTGGGGGGAAGAGAAACAGCAGCTCACTGAGCTTGCCAGTGAATGGCTGTGCAGCAGGGGTGTGTCAAAGTCTGATCATTGGAGTAGAGTACACCGAGTACCCAGCATAGCTAAAGAACTGACCATGGTTTGCTCTCTTGCTTAGTGTGGTCAGACAGGAACACCAGGGATCTCACATAAAAGAAGAAATACAAAGAGAACAGGATACTTTCTCATACAAGTATATGGTACAGCAGGCACATATCAGGAATATGAAGTGTTTATCTTAAAAAAAAAAAAAGGAATATGAAATTCTGGGGTAACAAATGCTTTTTTAAGGGTCACGGTACATAGGCATTTGTGTTTTGCTTCTGACATGAGTTTGCAAAACATATATTTATTTATGTAGGATTTGAACAGTGTTTGTAGTTTTGAATTTTTAATGTAGCAGTATACTCTCTGCCATTACCAATCACCTTCTGAAAAAAATCGCATGTGTGTTGCCTTAGTGCTATGGATGGCATTCAAAATGAATGGCAAAACCAATGCATGTATATGGCGTTGCTGTATGTTGCAGTAATGCGCATTTTACTGCAACAAAATTGCCTAAAAGGACTCGAAAGACTAGTAAAGCTGAAATTGACTTAGTAGGAAGAGCACTAGAGTATAGATTTTTTTTAGCATTCCCATAGATCCCCCTGGAGTCTGGGGTCCCAGGTAACTACCCATTCTGCCAGGGGCGGCCGCTCCATTAGGGACGCATGTGCCCGCCACCCACCTAATCCATGCACCTGGCCCCTAAACGACATGCAGGGCGCCGGACGCATAGATTTCAATGTTTTTTTTTTTTAAGCACTTGATTAGAGCCTGAGGCTATAATTGGCTTTAAAAAGGGTGGGCTCAGGGCGCAGTGCTCTGCCCATTTGTTTGACAATAGCGAAACACTCTCGCTCTTCCCCACCCACTTTCTTCAGCTGCCAGACTGTGTGCTCAGATAAGTGTCTGTTATGGATTTTGTGGGGTTCCCCTTAAAATCCATACCAGACCAAAGGACCTGGCATGTTCTTGGAGGGGGAACCCATGCTGGTTTTTTACATGTGCATGGCGTGGAGTTCCCCCTAAGGATTCATACCAGACAGTGCCTAGTATTGTTGGGGAACAAAGTCGGTACCCTGTTCATTGAAGTCTGACTTCAAGTCGCAGGGCAAAGTCGGATCCACAGTCGTACGACTGTCTTGTCAAAATCGCACGACTTTGAAGTCGCACAAGTGTGAAAGGGGCCCAAATGCACATACAGGACTCCTGATAGATATATTCAATTAGCCACATGAAAGGTGTCACCCACATTTTCACTTTCCACCATACTGATGAGGAACCAAAAAACAATTTTTCACAAAAAAACGATGATGGTTTTCGGATTTTTTTTTTTGGGTGTAGGGGTTTATCCTGGCTACTTTGATAAAATTAGAGTTTACTGCAATTCTTCTTTTAAAGTTATCTCTTTTTTTTATTTTATTTTTGTATTTCCTTGTCAAGCAATGTAATTGGGCACTCCACTTATATTTAAAACCAGCTCAGTTGAACGAAAAAGGAAAAAATCAACAGAGAGATAAGATATCACCCATTGCATGCAAACACAACACAGATGTGAGAAGGCTCTACTGATTATCACACAAAGACATTACACTGCTAGCAAGTCTTCCAACATTCCTTCATGACACTTGTAAATGACTTCTGTATGCGTTAGAAAAGGCTACAGATTACATGTTGCCTCCATTGTTATGGGATATATTACCCCTTTAGGGCAGAATTATGGTGTCATTTGCTACCTGGATTGTTGTAAGGTAAGTTTGTCTCCAGTCCCATGAAGGTGCCTAAGGGCTCTTTCACACGGCGCGGATCAGTGCAGATCCGCCCCGTGGATATCCGCTTGCTCAGTGGGGATCGCCGGAGCGATCTCCGCTTAGCAGGAAGATGACAGGTCCGTCTCTGCACACAGCGCAGGGACGGACCTGTCACAGCGCCGCTCTCCCCTATGGGGGATCGGGTGACGACGGACCGTAGAGTCCGTCGTCACCCGATCCGCTCTGCAGACGGATGAAAAAATAGGGTTTTCCTCCGTCTGCAGAAACGGACCATAGCGGGCACGGACGATATCGGGTGTCAGCGGATGCTCATCCGCTGACACCCGCTATCCCATAGGGATACATGTATGTCCGTTTTTCATCCGAAAACGGATGGATGAAAAAAGGACATACGGACCGTCCGTGTGAAAGAGCCCTTAAAGTGAACCGTCATACAACACAAAACTACTGTTTCTATCATTTTTATTAGATTTTTTCTTTCCAAGACATATCAACAATCTCTTACAGAGCACTGCACATTAAGGATAAGCCCCGGTGTGTTCGCACAGCCCACGTGCAGAGCCCGCCAGGAAGTCGGCACTGCGCTGCGCTAATCACAGGCAGTGAGACATGTCCCGATGCACGGCTGCAGAGATGTCTCACTGCCTGTGATTAGCGCAGCGCAGTGTCGACCTTCTGGCGGGCTCTGCACGTGGGCTGTGCGAACACGCCGGAGCCCATCCTTACTGCACATGCAGGAGAAGATTTACTAAGACCCCTTTCACACCAAGGGTGTTTTGCAAGCGCTATAGCGTTAGAAATAGCGCCTGCAATCGCCCTAAAACAGCTGCACCATTGTCTGTAGTGTGAAAGCCCAAGCTCCTCCACTGCTCCTCCACCGCTGCTCCCCATTGAAATCAATGGAGCAGCGCTGTAATACCGCCGGCAAAAAGCCGCTATTGTGGCATTTTGCCGGGGGTTTTAACCCCTTCTCGGCCACCAGCGGGGGGTAAAAGCGTCCCGCTAGCGGCCGAAATGCGCTGCAAATCCAACGGTAAAACGCCGCTAAAAATAGCGGTGTTTTACCGCCGACGCTATGGGCGGTGTGGTGTGAAAGGGGTCTAAAACTGGAGAGTGCAAAATCTGGTGCAGCTCTGCATAGAAACCAATCAGCTTGCAGCTTAATTGAACAAGATGAAGATAGAAGTCGTTGGCTACCATGTAAAGAATCAATCCCCCGCGCTAAAGGTGCTAATTAATGATAAGGCTTGCCGCTGCTGTACATGACAAAAAGTAAAAATATATAGATTAAAAATGTATAGATACCACAGTGCTGACAGGCCTGGATGAATACAATAAAGTGCAAATGCTGTGCATAAAAGATAAGTGCAAAATGAATCAAACAATGCAAATTAGTAACAAGCACGTGGCCAGTGAAAGCTCAAAAATAACATGCAAATTGGCATAAATTTCTAATTGGAAAGTTCCTTTCACAAGTTCCTTCCGCAAGTGCTACTGTGCTAGAAAAACATAAGAAATGGTGCAAATTGATATCAAGCATGTAGCCAGTGAAAGTTCAAAGTGACATGCAAGTAAATATAGTAATTATATAGTTGTAAATATAGTAATTTTTAGCAAGGGTTCCTTGAGCATGGAAAGTTATTTCAGGGGTTCCTCTGTGTTGCAAAGCTCAAAAAAGGCTGCTCTAATCTGTGGGGTGCATTACCTACATTAATAATGTAGCAAGGTCCCAGGTCTCATTTGATCTAATGAGAACCTCCAGGGCCAGAGATAGCTCACATCCTTCTGTATGTAGTGGGTTGTGAGGCATGGTGGGTGCAGAGTAGTTAACGTTATTGGGTGCCAGACACTTCTTGAATGCAAAAGAAAGTTTATTTCTCTTAAAAAACTTTTTTGGGGGTGAAATGGTTAGGGCCAGGAAACCCTTAGGTAGTTGCAAGATTAATTGGCAGACTCCAAGACTTCAATAGGAGAACAGCCATGCAGGACACCACATCTGCAGGTGCAGGGATGCTGTCTCCTATGGCAACAGTCTCCTAACACAAACGTAACAGTTCATTCACTTTCACTACAATCGCTTATTGTAGCTCTTCAGCCCACTGAGCTCCCGGTCTCTCACTAGACCCACAGATTTACTGCCACTGAATCCCTTGAGCTCCTCCAATCTTCATGGTAGTATCTACGCCGGTACTTGCTTCAGTTACTCACTGTGGTCCGTGGTAATTAGGAGGATAGTCCCTTACTGGTGACAGCTTCCCCTCTACCTCCGACCACGATGCTGCGCTCTTGATTCTGGATAGGCCCTCAGACAGCCTAGCAGCCAGATGTGCCCAGGATAGGCCCCATCTCTGGCCTAGAAGCTCGGGCAATACAACACGCGTCTACCCAGACAGCCATCAGATGGCACAGATCACCTGACTCCACCCAAATACTTAGGTTCTACCAGCAGGCCAAGGGATTCAAGAAAACCCCTGCCCATTGGCTGAGAAGCCCCATATACCCATAATCTGACCTTGCATTGCCCTTCTCATATCAAGTACCGCCAAGTACACAGCCACCTAGTGGTAGAAGAGAAAAGTACAACAAGGCAAATCTTAGGGAGAAATCAATAGATCTCTAACAATCAACCAGGATAATTATTCCTGGCAAGTAAATTTGTGAGGAGCAACCCTGCCTAAACTCCAGGGTGCTATAATAATTACAATTAACAAAAAAGAAGAAAGGGGCAAATGCAATAACACTCAGCAAATGTGTTCAAATTGACCAGACTTTATTGTACAAGAAAACCCTAGCAAACCCTTCAATGAGACCCCCCCCCCCCCCTCCTCTCTAGGTCACAATTAAAAATGACAAGCAACCACTGTCATCCTAACAACCAATGATGTCACATGCATGCCAAGCATCACAGGAGAATGGAAGTGGATTTTCCTCTGTCCAGACCTGCAACCGGCTCCACCTCCTGCCTGCCAAGCTATGTTAGGGGGCACTCTGATGGACACACATGATGTAAGGGGGCACTCTGATGGGGACACCTGATGTAGCAGTGCACTCTGATGGGCACATACAGTGGTGTGAAAAAGTGTTTGCCCCCTTCCTCATTTCCTGTTCCTTTGCATGTTTGTCACACTTAAGTGTTTCGGAACATCAAACCAATTTAAACAATAGTCAAGGACAACACAAGTAAACACAAAATGCAATTTGTAAATGAAGGTGTTTATTATTAAAGGTGAAAAAAAATCCAAACCATCATGGCCCTGTGTGAAAAAGTGATTGCCCCCCTTGTTAAAACATACTATAACTGTGGTTGTCCACACCTGAGTTCAATTTCTCTAGCCACACCCAGGCCTGATTATTGCCACACCTGTTCACAATCAAGGCATCACTTAAATAGGATCTGCTTGACACAGTAAGGTCCACCAGAAGATCCTTAAAAGCTACACATCATGCCGAGACCCAAAGAAATTCAGGAACAATTGAGAAAGAAAGTAATTGAGATCTATCAGTCTGGAAAGGGTTATAAAGCCATTTCAAAGCTTTGGGAATACAGCGAACCACAGTGAGAGCCATTATCCACAAATGGCGAAGACATGGAACAGTGGTGAACCTTCCCAGGAGTGGCCGGCCGCCCAAAATTACCCCAAGAGCGCAGCGACGACTCATCCAAGAGGTCACAAAAGACCCCACAACAACGTCCAAGGAACTGCAGGCCTTACTTGCCTCAGTTAAGGTCAGCGTTCATGCCTCCACCATCAGGAAAAGACTGGGCAAAAATGGCCTGCATGGCAGAGTTCCAAGGAGAAAACCACTGCTGAGCAAAAAGAACATCAAAGCTCGTCTCAATTTCTCCACAACACATCTTGATGATCCCCAAGACTTTTGGGACAACATTCTGTGGACCGATGAGACAAAAGTGGAACTCTTTGGAAGGTGTGTGTCCAAGTATATCTGGCGTAGAAGGAACACTGCATTTCAGAAAAAGAACATTATACCAACAGTAAAATATGGTGGTGGTAGTGTGATGGTCTGGGGCTGTTTTGCTGCTTCAGGACCTGGAAGACTTGCCGTGATAAAAGGAACTATGAATTCTGCTGTCTACCAAGAGATCCTGAAGGAGAATGTCCGACCATCTGTTCGTGTACTCAAGCTGAAACGAACTTGGGTTCTGCAGCAGGACAATGATCCTAAACACACCAGCAAGTCCACCACCGAATGGCTGAAGAAAAACAAAATGAAGACTTTGGAGTGGCCTAGCCAAAGTCCAGACCTGAATCCTATTGAGATGTTGTGGTATGACCTTAAAAAGGCCGTTCATGCTCGAAAACCCTCTAATGTAACTGAATTAGGACAATTCTGCAAAGATGAGTGGGCCAAAATTCCTCCAGGACGCTGTAAAAGCCTCATTGCACGTTATCGCAAACGCTTGGTTGCAGTTGTTGCTGCTAAGGGTGGCCCAACCAGTTATTAGGTTTAGGGGGCAATCACTTTTTCACACAGGGCCATGATGGTTTGGATTTTTTTTCACCTTTAATAATAAACACCTTCATTTACAAATTGCATTTTGTGTTTACTTGTGTTGTCCTTGACTATTGTTTAAATTGGTTTGATGTTCCGAAACACTTAAGTGTGACAAACATGCAAAGGAACAGGAAATGAGGAAGGGGGCAAACACTTTTTCACACCACTGTATGATGTAAAGGGGCACTATGATGAACTCACAAGATGTAGGTGGGCACTCTGATAGGGACACCTGATGTAATGGGGCGCGCTTATGGGCAAAATTGATGTAAGGGGGCACTCTAAGCCCCCGTACACACGGTCAGAATTTCCGACCACAAAATCAATCGGATTTTTTCCAACTGATTTTGTCCGACACTGGTGTTGACAAGTTGTTGGAAAATCCGATCATTCTGAACGTGGTGACGTTCGTTGTGTACGACGGAACTACGTAGAGGCCAGTAGCCAATAGCTTTGGTCTCGTAATTTGATCTGAGCATGCGTGGCACTTTGTCCGTTGGAATTCTCTACACACGATCGGAAAAACTCAGATCGGATTTTTTTGTCAGAAAATTTGAGAGCACTTTTTCTCATGACGGAAAAAGTCCGATAGAGCCCACACATGGGCGGATTTTCCGACAACATGGTCCGATCGGACATTTTCCATCGGAATTTCCGACCGTGTGTACGGGGCATAATGGTACCTGATGTAAGGGGGCACACTGAAAATTGACAAGTAATATTATTGAAATTCTAGGGAAATTGTACATTGCTTATTTTTAATAGACAATTTTGTCTGGGCGGGGCGACACGTTTCGCCCCCCCCAGTGGGCGGGGCGAAACGTGTCAAGGAGCGTGGCTGGAGCAGTGCTGACTGAGGCGACACATTACGTTAGCACTGGGTCAGTTTGAACAGCATCTCATGCAAAATAAGTTTGACTTTTTGTGTGAACCATCCTGCAATGCTGCTCTATACAAACCTTTATATGAAAGTAAAGCAACATAGATCCCCTTAGCAACTCAGTTAGTTATATTAAATGCATTACAATTACTCTGATCCTTCTGTTTCCATGATGAATTTCCTAAGACTATTATTCACATCCTTAGACTACGCACAGACATATGGACATGTGTGATGGATTAATCCTTAAGCATAGTCTCTGCAAGCTTACAAGAGTTTGTCTGTCTCAGGCAGACCATTCCTGACACCATCCCTCCCACCCCATGATCACTATTAGAGTGTCAAATAAGTGCCACCAGTTCACCAACTAGGGATGACCTAGTCGGGCTGGAAATGTCCTGACAATTTGGTACTTTGTGTACCTGACTCAGTACCCTTCAAGTAAGTAAATCCACCTCTAGCCTATTTTGTTCTTCCAAGCAGATTTGTATCACCCGTCTGGCATCAGATTATTTCACGCACGCTATGTGGTCATTACTGAGACCATCGGTGTTCCTGCTAAGCTGTAACCTAATTGCCTGCAAAATGCTACTGGAAGCCATTCCTTTTTGCAGTATATTAATAAATGAGCCAGATATTTACGTATTCATTACATTATTTGCTGATATTTCTTTTGTCCATATGGACATTCTAACAATGAAAAATTATGAAATATAATATTTGAAATCTAATGGCTTCCATTGTAGACCTGAAAATTCTGCTTGCCTGTCTTTGACTTCATACATTTTTAAATGACCAAGCCAGAACCAGCATGCAGCAAGTGAAGTCTGAACTTCATATATGCTTATTTGCTCCAGGTCAGTGACTCAGAAGATAATGAAGGCATAGGATTTACACGATAGCCATACAATTATCATTTTTTAGTAAGCAGGGCTAACAGTCTTTGTAGCCTTCTTAGTACAGGTTTACTCTGGTAGCTCTCATCATCCTCCTTCAGGACTAGGTTTTAATTGTTCAGACAGACAGTTCCTGCTTCTTCTGACCCCCAGCATTCTTTCAGCCTAATAGGAGGCTGTTCAACAAAGAAATATATCCTTGTATTGGCTAAATGACACCCAGCTCTGTCCTTTTTGTGTTCACAGCAGTATATTTTATAACACAGGCTGCTGTCTGGACTCTGTGGATGGGTAGTCTTCATTGAAGGTAATGATTAACAGTGATTACTGCTCTATTCTATGGAAGTTCCACTTCCAGAGACTATGTGCCAGGCAGACCCGCATGGTGGTATTGCTACAGCAGATTCATTTTGCATAGAATAGGGGATTGTTAGAACCCTATTGGGTTTCCTATGCTCCAAAGCCCATGAGGTCCCTCACCAGCTCTGGCATCTTCTACATGGCTTCTTCCAGGTGCTGGTCTCCTTGATTGGCCAGTGTGGGATGACATCATACCTCCCAACTTTTTGAGATGGGAACGAGGAACACCTGTTAGCAAAAGTATGTAGGCATAGGACACATACCCCCTGCCACATCCCTTAACCTGGTTCCTGCCGGGCCTATTGGTGATTGCCGCTGAGGTTGGCCTCTCATTGATCTGGGTGGACATCATATGATGTCCTTCTTGATCACACCACGCATGCGGCGCAATATGTCAATGGCTGCGTCCACCGATGACTGTTGTAACCAATTACAGCAGGTCACATGACAGCTGTAAACAATGGATGGCTTCCTTTCAAGCCATCCATTGTATACAATTGTGTTGCTAGCTGTGATTGGTCACAGTGATCACATGGTAAAAACTGGACCAATCATGGCCCATCTGTGCCATGTGATCAGCTGTGGCCAATTGTAGCTAATCACAACAAAACAAACTGAATGAATCGATTTCATTCAGTAAAATGCTTGCATATAGCAATTCAATTGATTGCTATATGCAAACATAATGCGTAAAAAAATAAATAATAATAGTGATCACTTCTCCAGAGTAGTAAACTGTTACTATGGTAACATAATATTGCTCTGGTCAAAGTGTGTTAAAAAAAAATCATTAAAAAAATTAAAAATATATAATAAAATACTTGTATTTATTTATTTATTTTCGTACTGTCACCAGTCAGTGTCCCTGATCACTGCCACACCCATTATATGATGATGCTGTACTACATTGGTAACAGTGTGTAAAAAAAAAAAGATATATATATTTATTTTTTTATCTCTTAATTTCCCAAAAAATGATGACAAGAAATTACAACTTCAAATAACCCACAATGCCTCTTACTAATTACCTTGGATTGTCTACTTTCCAAAAAGGGGTCATTTGGGGGATATTTGTACTGTCCTGGCATTTTTGGGCCTCAATAAAGGAGATAGGCCTTCAGTGCATCAGGATAGGTCAATCTTCAGATATACTGTATACCATAGTTTGTGGACTGTATAACTTTCCTACAGACTAAATAATATGCACTGATTTTGGTTATTTTCACTAAAGAAATGTAGAAGAATAAGTTTTGACTTAATTCAGAAAAAAGTAAAACATTTTTTTTTTTTTTCAAAATGTTCAGTCTTTATTCATTCATTTAGCAACAATAAAAAAAAAACAGCGGTGATTAAATACCACCAAAAGAAAGCTCTATTTGTGTGAACAAAATGATAAACATTAAGTTTGGGTACAGTGTTGGATGACTGCGCAATTGTCATTCAAATTGCGACAGTGCTGAAAGCTGAAAATTGGCCTGGGCAGGAAGGGGATGAAAGTACTCAGTATTGAAGTGGTTAAGACCCCATTCACACTGGGGTGGTGCGGGCATTAGCGGTAAAGAAGCGCTAGTTTTAGTGGCGCTTTTCCACTGTTGTTTACCGAAGCGCCGCTAGCGGGGTGCTTTTAACCCCCCAGAAGTGTATACACCGCTCCTGCACCGCCCCAAAGATGCTGCTTGCAGGACTTTTTTTCCTGTCCTGCAAGCGCACCGCACTCGGGCTGTCACACTGGGGCTGTAGAAGAGGCAGTTTACAGGCACTATTTTTAGCACAAAAACACCTGGAAAAGCACCTCAGTGTGAAAGGGGTCTACAGGAGAATTAAACAAAAAAATATATTGGTTAAACCGACAAGTGCTTTTACTTTACCACTACTATTTCTTTATACTGGACTTTGCAATTTACAAATGCAGCAATATAGAAATTGAATGAAAGATTTAGCACTGGGAAACACGTTCTGAAAGATAAAAAGTACATTTTATTTACAACTCTATAGATCAGACCAAAATGAGGGACAAATGAGGAGGAAAGAGGGATATAGACATACTAGCAAACATGAGAAGTTTAAACGCATGTCATACACAACTCCAGTGTCAGGGATGACAAATCTCTGCGGTTGGAAAGTTGACACGTTTCGGAAGGCAAGCTCCCTTCCTGAGAAAAGAAGTGAAAACAATAAGCACTCGTTATTTGTCAACCGTTTTTTGGACCTCATGGTCCAGGAAACATGGTAGGGTTGTGTCTTTTGCCCACATACTTTGTACTAAAAGGTCCTGCCGCCTCCATCTCCGCAACATCGCCAAAATACGCCCCTTTCTAACCAATGACACAACAAAGCTCTTAATTCACTCCCTGGTCATCTCTCGCCTCGACTACTGCAACTCCCTTCTCATTGGCTTACCGCTACATAGTCTATCACCTCTTCAATCCATCATGAATGCTGCTGCCAGACTCATCCACCTTACCAATCACTCTGTGTCTGCTACTCCTCTCTGTCAATCCCTCCACTGGCTTCCAATCGGCCAAAGAATTAAATTCAAAATACTAACAACTACCTACAAAGCCATCCACAATTTCGCCCCCAACTACATCACTAGCCTAATCTCTAAATACCAACCTACTCGTTCTCTTCGTTCCTCTCAAGACCGCCTGCTCGCTAGCTCCCTCATCACTTCCTCCCATGCTCGCCTCCAGGACTTTTCCAGAGCCTCTCCAATCCTATGGAATGCCTTACCCCAATCTGTCCGCCTTTCTCCAACTCTATTAGCTTTTAGACGATCCCTGAAAACCCTTCTCTTCAGAGAAGCATATCCTACCCACACATAACAACCGTATTTTCATTTTCTCCATCAGCTCATCCCCCCACAGTATTACCTTTTTGTTCCAATTGACCCTCCCTTCTAGATTGTAAGCTCCAACGAGCAGGGCCCTCTGATCCCTCCTGTATTGATTTGTATTGTAATTGTACTGTCTGCCCTCATGTTGTAAAGCGCTGCGCAAACTGTTGGCGCTATATAAATCCTGTATAATAATAATAATAATAATAATAATAAAAGGTGTCCCTATTTCCCATCTCAGAAAGTTGGGATGTGTGGGAAACCCCTCCCCAATGAAACACGGACAGCAAAATAACAAAAAACAAAACAGGTGTTCTAACCTTTCTCTACTCTATCCAAAACTAAAAGAAAAAGTTGGCATTAGATGTACTGTAATGTGTCTTCTTCTATTAAAGTGGAACTACACTGTATCTGAGCACCGCAAACTAAAAACGCTATTTAATAAATTTTTAACCACTTCACCCCCAGGAAGGTTTTACCCCCTTTATGACCAGGCCATTTTTTGCGATACGGCACTGCGTTACTTTAACTGACAATTGCGCGGTCGTGCGGCTCTGTACCCAAATAAAATTGATGTCCTTTTTTAGCAGGACTGCAACATTGCGGCACGACAAATCGGACACCTAACTGACAATTTTTTGGGAACCAATGACATTATTACAGTGATCAGTGCTAAAAATATGCACTGTTACCTGTACTAATGACACTGACAAGGAAGGGGTTAGACCAGAGGCGATCAAAGGGTTAAGTGTGTCCCTAGAAGATGCTTGCCAACTGTGTGGGGGGTGGACTGATTGGGGAAACACAGAGATTCATATTTCCTGCTTAGCAGGAACACAAGATCACTGTGTTCTCCCCTGTCAGAACGGTGATCTGCCTTGTTTACATAGGCAGATCACCGTTCTGCCTCTCTGGGGAACGATCGGCGGGTCCCAGCGGGCATCGCATCCACCAGACCTTCTGATTGGCTCCCCCTCTGGCCAATCAGTGTGCGCGCCCCCACTGTCTATTGCACGAAATGACCTACAGGTACGTAGTTTTGTGCAATAGAGCCGCCCTGCCACAGTATATCTGCGGTAGGAGGTCTTTAAGTGGTTAATATTTAAAGCAAAGTCCCCCATCCATCCATGCTTTATTTTGCTGAGAAACCACTTTGACAAACACCCCTCTAGCATTTCTGTCTGCAGCCATCTTAAATAAGGGCAAATGATTCATGTAGCATTTACTTCCTGGAATCCATCTTCCCTCAGCTCATGAATGTAAGCAGGAGGGTGTACTTAGCTGAAAAAAACCCTCCTCCCTTCCTGAAGATTCCTGGGTTGAATGACATCATTGCAGTGCGATTCCTGTATGAACTGCATGCTGTTTCCCCACAGCTCCTGTGTGAACCCAGGTTTATCATAGTGATTTGAGCCTGGGTTTACACAGGAGAAGTGCAAATTGCATGCGATTCTTTTCAGTGTGATTTAAGCCCATTCATTTTGTATGGGCACAAATCACACCGTAAAGTACTGGATTTTGGATATTGGAGCATTTTCCCAAGTACAAGAAAATACTCGGTATCTGTGCATCCCTAGAAGAAATGTAAACATTTTTTAAAACAAGTAAAAATAATATACTTTCCTATCTATTTACTAATGCTAACAGCATCAGGATTAAAAATAGTCAATATTGATTGAGAGAGTGAAGTTCCAATTTAAACTGTTGGATGTGATGGGCAGGTAGGTCTGATCAGTGATGGTCAGGTAGGTCTGATAGGTGATGGTCAGGTAGGTCTGATCGGTGATGGTCAGGTAGGTCTGATAGGTGATGGTCAGGTAGGTCTGATAGGTGATGGTCAGGTAGGTCTGATAGGTGATCGTCAGGTAGGTCTGATAGGTGATGGTCAGGTAGGTCTGACTGATAGGTGATGGTCAGGTAGGTCTGACTGATAGGTGATGGTCAGGTAGGTCTGATAGGTGATGGTCAGGTAGGTCTGATAGGTGATGGTCAGGTGGGTCTGATAGGTGATGGTCAGGTAGGTCTGACTGATAGGTGATGGTCAGGTAGGTCTGATAGGTGATGGTCAGGTAGGTCTGACTGATAGGTGATGGTCAGGTAGGTCTGACTGATAGGTGATGGTCAGGTAGGTCTGATAGGTGATGGTCAGTTAGGTCTGATAGGTGATGGTCAGGTAGGTCTGATAGGTGATAGTCAGGTAGGTCTGATAGGTGATGGTCAGGTAGGTCTGACTGATAGGTGATGGTCAGGTAGGTCTGATAGGTGATGGTCAGGTAGGACTGACTGATAGGTGATGGTCAGGTAGGTCTGATAGGTGATGGTCAGGTAGGTCTGATCGGTGATGGTCAGGTAGGTCTGAGTGATAGGTGATGGTCAGGTAGATCTGATAGGTGATGGTCAGTTAGGTCTGATCGGTGATGGTTAGGTAGGTCTGATCGGTAAAGGTCAGGTACCGGTGATGGTCAGATAGGTCTGATCGGTGATGGTCAGATAGGTCTGATAGGTGATGGTCAGGTAGGTCTGATAGGTGATGGTCAGGTAGGTCTGATCGGTGATGGTCAGGTAGGTCTGATAGGTGATGGTCAGGTAGGTCTGATCGGTGATGGTCAGGTAGGTCTGATCGGTGATGGTCAGGTAGGTCTGATCGGTGATGGTCAGGTAGGTCTGATCGGTGATGGTCAGGTAGGTCTGATCGGTGATGGTCCTCGCATATAAGAACACCCTGCAGGTCTATCAACTGACAAGGTCTAGTAGGTACAACAAAGCAGGACTGTGAATGCCCCATGGCCGTAGTTCACTCATGCCATCCTCCATTGTTTTGCTTTTGCTAGGCTATCTAGTCTCAGGTTGCAAGGCCTGCTACAAGACATGTAGCAGTATAGTTCCTTTGGGTAGAGTGTCCTGTGTGCAGGGGGCTGCTGTCGTAGTTGAAATCTTGTGTCCTCTGCCTACTGCCCCCACCCTGCGCCCCCACATCCATACCCGTGGGGGATGGTAATCCTCCAGTGCTGCTATATCGCACAGTCACTGGATCTGTCACAGGCATTCGCCATAAAGTGCCGACTATACCTGCCCTTTCTGCCCCTCTCCTTCATTCATAGAAGCTGTACTATACCTTCCATCAGTGACAAGTGGAAGATGAATGGAGGAGGGGTGGATGAATGAAATGTCTGCCTCCTCCATTCACAGACTGTAGATAGAACCAGTGGCCGCTGGTGCTCAAAATTTTGGCATCCCGAGCCCACCCTTTTTAAAGCCAATTAGAGCCTCCAGCTCTAATCACGTGCTTCTAGAGAAAAAAAAAAAACATTGAAATCCATGCGTCCAGCACCCTGCATGGAGAGTAAGGGCCAGACGCATGGATTAGGGGGGCGGCGCCCCTGCACCCCTAATGAGCAGCCCGCCACTGGATAGAACAGCTTCTATGAATGGAGGAGGGGGCAGAAAGGAAAGCATAGCTGGTACTCTTGATGAGTGACTGTGTGAGGTGCAGGTATGTTATTAACCCCTGCAGGACCAGATGATTATCACTGCAGGGGTAAATGGGGGGGGAGGGGGTGGTTTGGAGTCAGAGAAATTATCATTTCAACTAAGATACAAGAAACCATCATTTGTTAAAAAAAAAAAGATACAAGAAACCATCATAGGGGACATTTTTCATTCAATGTAAGTATCCACCCATCCATCCTGATTTAAAAAAAATACTAAATGTAGTCTAACTGTGTGTACAATGTTTTTTTTTTATCCCTCCTGGTTTTTACAAAGTTTATATCTCCACAAATTAAAAAAACAAAACAGTAGTTAGCCCAATTTTTGTTGTATAATGTGAAAGATGATGTTACACCGAGTAAATAAATACCCAACATGTCATGCTTTGAAATAACGCACATTTGTGGAATGGCGTCAAACAACGGTACCAAAAAATCTCCATAGGCGACGTTTTAAATTTTTTTTACGGTTACCAGGTTACAGTTACAGAGGAGGTCTTTTGCTAGAATTATTTCTCTCATGCTGACGATCGCGGCGATACCTCACATGTGTAATTTGAACACCGTTTACATTTGCGGGCGCGACTTACATATGCGTTTTCTTTGCTGCGCGAGCACGCGGAGACAGGGGGGCTTTCTTTTTTTTTCTTATTTATTTTATTTAATTTTTTTACATTGTCCCTTTAAAAAAAAAAAAATTCTGATCACTTTTATTGCTGTCACAAGGGATGTAAACACCCCTTGTGACAGTAATAGGTGGTGACAGGTACTCTTTATGGAGGGATCGGGGGTCTAAAAGACCCCAAATCCCTCTCTTGCACTTAGGGCCCCCCCTTTCACACTGGGGTGGTGGGGGCTTCGGCGGTAAAGCGGCGCTATATTTAGCGGGGCTTTACCATTGTTTTAGCGGCGCTGTTCGGCCACTAGCAGGCGGTTTTAACAGCTCCAAAGATGCTGCTAGCAGGACTTTTTTTGGCACCCTGCCAGCGCACCGATCCAGTGTGAAAGCCCTCTGGGCTTTCACACATGAGAGACAGCAGCGGCTGTTCCAGGGCGCTTTGCAGGCGCTATTTTTAGCGCTGTAGCGCCTGCAAAGTGCCCCGGTGTGAATCGCAACAATCGGCGATTCTGAATGCTGTAATTTTTTTTAAATCGGTGCCATTGGCAGCCGAGTAAACCGGAAGTGACCCGGAGACCCGATCAAAGCAGAATCCGGCTTCATTCTGGTCTCAGCCTAGCCAGTAGATGTGCTGGATGGTGGTTCGGGTCTCCTGGTGGGACGGAGGGCCTAGGAAGAGCCAGGGCCAGATTAAGAACATCATGGGCCTGGTGCTGAGGATTTTGGTGGGGCCTTTTATAAACAATAAATTAATAAATAAAAATGCAAACAATTTTTTGTTATAACAAAATAAATTAAAGAGAGAGGGAGGATGAGAGAGAGAGAGAGAGAGAGAAAGGGGATGAGAGGTGTTCGGGGTAAGGGAAAGAGGATGAGAGAGAAAGGGGGATGAGAGAAAGAGGATGCACATGAGCATGCGTGGGAATAACATCAACACAGCCCGGCCAAGGCAAGTGACCGAAGGCACAGAACCCAGAAGGAAGAGCGGGTGAAGATGAAAGCTCCCGGGCCGGATTGATCACAGCACAGCACTGGGGGGCTCAGTCTGACAATTTATGTGTACCCTAATGTGATAATATGCTGTGCATACTTGTACATTATGGCATAACCTACCTCAGGGCCTCTAAAAAATAGTAACGTTAGAAAAGTTTCCTACCGCTTTAATATCATTGGAACCCAGGAGCCTCTCATGGGGCCCCCTACTGACCCGCATAGTTGCCAACATTTCAAAAATATTTTCAGGGACACTTTTTTTTACAAGTGCGTTATTTAGAGTAGCTGACATCCCCATATGTTCCTCTATACATCACAATAGTAATTACAAAATTAAATAAGTACTAATAATGGGGCAGAACAAATATGAGGACTGAGATTTCCTTTAGTTGAACTAACAAAAGTGTGCCCATTATAGAGCTGGTAACATTGAGGATATTCAGTATAATTTTTAAAGAACTGTTTTTGTGGGTAAGAGGCATAGAGGAGGGGAATGGATGGTATAAAAGTGGTAGGTATGTGCAGGTGAGGGAGAGGAATGTGGAGGGTCTAACAGTGGGAACTATGTACATGAGAGGAGTGTGGAGGGTATGACAGTGGACAGTATGCACAGCAGAGGAGTGTGGAGGGTATGACAGTGAGCAGTATGTACAGGAGAGGAGTGTGGAGGGTACGACAGTGGGCACTATGTACAGAAGAGAAGTGCATGACAGCGGGCACTATGTACAGGAGAGGAGTGTGTAGGATATGACAGCGGGCGCTATGTATAGGAGAGAAGTGTGTAGGATATGACAGCGGGTGCTATGTATAGGAGAGAAGTGTGGAGGGTATGACAGTGAGCAGTATGTACAGGAGAGGAGTGTGGAGGGTACGACAGTGGGCACTATGTACAGAAGAGAAGTGCATGACAGTGGGCACTATGTACAGGAGAGGAGTGTGTAGGATATGACAGCGGGTGCTATGTATAGGAGAGAAGTGTGGAGGGTATGACAGTGAGCAGTATGTACAGGAGAGAAGTGTGGAGAGTATGACAGTGGGCACTATGTATAGGAGAGGAGGATGAAGGAAAAATGTAAAGGTTTGTGGAATTATGTTTAGGGACTGTGTAGTGGTTAAGCGGGCATACATGGATTGAAATTGCACCAATTAAGCAGAGACCAGCCATAGTCGATCTATGTATGGGCTACCTGGTTTTACACAAGTCAACCTATTAACCGACTTGAGTACAACCAGCCTGTCAGGTTTTCCCCAAAACAATCAGTACTGCCAGCTATAGTTAGCAACACTGATCATTGTATTCACTGGCAGAACACAATAACACTGCAGGAGTGATTCCCCCATCCACAGGTCAGCAGGTGAGAGGGTGTGTGGGGACAGGCTGGGGAGAGATACTAATCAGTGGCTGGGGGGGGCACTGGCTAGTACCAGAGCCAGATACACACAGGTTACATATGCCACGATCGTTAGAGTGAGAACAATAATTCTAGCCTTAGACCTCCTCTGTAACTCTAAACATGTAGCCTGTAAAAAAAATGTAAAGCATCGCTTGGTACACCAAAAAAATGGTGCTAACTTTAGTGGTTTTTTTTATGAATGAAACAGTTTCTTTCCAAAAAAAACATTTGAAAAATTGCTGCACAAATATCGTGTAACATAAAAAGTTGCAAAGACCACAATTTTATTCCATAGGGTGTCTGCTAAAACAACATATATAATGCTTGAGGCTTCTGAGTAATTTTCTATCAAAAAAAATGATGATTTTTACATGTAGGAGAGAAGTGTCAGAATGGGCCTGGGTGGCAAGGGGTTAATTATCATAAGTAATATACAAATAATTATTATAAGCACTGTGAGTTCATCCTCTCAGTCTGCTGCAGAGTGTTCCAGCTTGTATTTAAACTGGCCGCTCTGTATGTAGCTTCTGATCGACTGCGCAAGCAGCCCTGTATCTCCGGAACCATAGATGAAAGCAGCCCCATATTTTAACCAGTGCTGGAGTAGGTCTTTAGCTACCTATCCCCCAAATATGGGGTCTCTGTGACTCCTGATCGTTGAGCTACAACCCTCGAAGTCGATCTTTTTTTTTTTTTTTTTAGAATATTTTTTTTTTTTTTGGGGCAAATGGGCCTATCTTGAGAAAGGGGCCTGGAGCTGCAGCTCCAATAGCCCCTATGTTAATCCGGCCCTGGGAAGAGCGGCGGAAGGCGGTGGGAGGCGGGGCGTCCCCTCCCGCTCCTTTAGGATAACAGCCGAGCAGCTTTTAGCCGACCGCCTGCTCTAAAAAAACTGTACCGGGGTGATGCCTTCAGCTGCAGCCATCACCCCGGTATAACCCCTTCAAGCCATGAACGCAAATTTGCGTACAGGTGGCGCAAAGGGGTTAAAGTCCGCTATAAATTTTTTTTTTTAAAACGCCCCCCAGGTGGGTTATGTCATATAGCACATTATGGCAGATTTACCTGTCATATGGTGTCCTCCAGCGCACTGTAGCAGCTGACTTTACTATTAGGGCACTTACCTCCAGGAATCCCATGGTGTAGAGATGCTACCTGTCCAGGATTCACCCAGGCAGTCTGGGTTTTGAATCATGTGTCTGGGTTTCAGTTCAACTGAAACCCGGACACAATATTCAGACAAGAATGTGGCTCAGAACAGGGCCTGACAGGAGAGTGAGGGGGTACTATGCATGCCGACTTATTATACTTTTTGGAGTGCCCAAAGGTGTCTCGGGACTGTTACAATACTATAGTATGTGCTAAAAAAAAAATTTCTGTGCGCCGCTAAAGTCTTCATGTTTGACTTGAAGAAAAAGTGGGAACCCAACCGCGGTGTCCTCACCCAAGCCGATTCTCGAATCGGCTGTCGGGTGCTGGCGCCACTAGCCGGTTTCCTACTGCGATTGCGCGAATCACACTGCACTTTCTCAATGGGCCGGCTGCGGCGAGAGCCGAACTTCTGGCTGAGTTCACCGGCAAACTCAGCAGGAAGTGGGAGCGGGTACCTGTCAAACCCCCCCCCCCCACAAGGTGCCAAATGTGGCAATGGAGGGGGGCAGGAGGCAGATAAGTAGAGCTTCCCTTTTTGCATACCTCCCAACCTTTATATTGGCTTTTTAAATATACAAATGCAGCAATTTAGAAATTGGATGAAATGTTTAGCAAAGGAAAACACTTTGCATTTTATATACAACTATATAGATCAGAGGGACATTGCTCCAAATCAGGGACAGTCCCATGAAATCAGGGACAGTCCCACAAAATCAGGGACAGTCCCATGAAATCAGGGACAGTCCCACAAAATCAAGGACAGTTGGGAGCTATGTTTTTGGGTGGAGCCAAAAGTAAAGTAAAGGCAAGATTTTTTATTTATTTTTGTTGCTTTGGACAGAGTGGAGAGGGATTAGAACCCCTGACAGGTGTTTATTGCTGTCTGTGTCCCCGTTGGGGAGATTCACCTTCTTTATTTGTTCTGATTATCATTATCACAGAGAGTGAAAGCAAAAAAAAATTAAAAAAATTTGAGTTGTCACTAGAACAAGAATAGAGGGAAAATCTTCTAATGGGGACACTAGTTCTGGTGACAACCTCAGTTTGTAGGGATTTTCTCTCTTTTTTCTCTCAGGAAGTGAAGGGAAATCTCCCCAATGGGACGCAGATGGCCAACAACCTGACAGAGATTATAACCCTCCTTTACTCTATCCAAAAAGCAGTTTTGTCATTAGTTCTATAATAAAGAAGACTCATTGTGTGTTCATACGATATATGCATATGAATAGGAAGAGTTTTATTAATGAAATGTATTTTTTATTATACAGGATTTGGGGTCACACCGGGGACAATGGGGATCTCTAGGTAACCCGCAGCCTCGCGGCGGTCTAGGTGGGCGCCATATCTGCCCTTGGTGTACATAGGTTGCCCTGGATCGGTGACAGCTCAGTGTGCAGAACTCAGCCAATGGGCTCCCTCCGTTCATATCAACACAAGCGTCTCCTAGGAGACGGCGGGGAGGGAGGAGCGAGCGGGGCGGACAGGGTGGGGATAGGCCGGGGAGGGGAGGAGGCGGCTATTGTCAGCTGGGAAGAAAGTTGAACGTTGGGAGGGAGAAGTTTTCAAATGACGATTATTGCGGTGTGTGCGATCCGGGGGAGCGGGACTGACCGGGACTGAGCCGGTGAGTGATGGGGGAGGGGAGGGGCCACCCTCCGCTCTGTGCCTGTGTGTGATCACCGGAGGATCTATTGTGTGCGGGGCTGGAGGAGGGGAGACCAGGGGGGCCGGGCCCACCATCATCATCCCCATCATCATCATCATCCTCCTATTATACTCCCATCTACTGTGTCCGCATCTCATACTACTTCTACTACTCCCATCATCCTTACTACTCACTGGTACTATGGGCATTTCATACTACTAAGAACTTGTACTATGGGAATTCCTTCTATACTTACTACTGAGGACTTGTACTATAGTCATTCCTTTTGTCCTTACTGGGTACTAATACTATGGTTATTCCTCTTATACTTACTATCAAGTACTGTCCACATATCCTACCCATAGTTGTACTGTTCCCACCTTCCCTACTACTGAGTACTGGTACTATGCTCATTGCTACTATACAACTACCCTTACTATTGAGTACTATGACAATTTCTGCTATACTTATTAATGTGTACTAGTACTATGGTCATTCCTGCTATACTTATTAAGGAATACTAGTACTTTGGTCATTCCTGCTATACATACTACTGAGTACTATTACTATGGCCATTCCTACTATACAACTATCCTCCTTACTATTGAGTACTAGTACTATGGTAATTCCAACTAGCCTTACTACTAAGTACTATGGTCATTTCTACTATCCTTGCTCCTGAGTACCAGTACTATGGTCATTCTTACTGTCCTTACTACTAATTACAGGTGATATTGAAATTGCTACTATCCTTACTACTGAGTACTATGGTCATTTCTGCTATACTTATTAATGAGTACTATGGTCATTCCTATTCTACTTACTACTAAGTACTGGTACTATGGTCGTTTCAACTAGTGTTACTACTAAGTACTGGTAATTTGGTCATTGCTACTATCCTTACTACTTAGTACTATGGTCATTTCAACTAGCTTTACTAAGTACTGGTACTATGGTCATTTCTACTATCCTTCCTGAGTACTAGTACTATTGTCATTCCTACTGTCCTTTCTACTAAGTACTGGTGATTAGGTCATATCCTTAGTACTATGTTCATTCCTGCTATACATTGTAGTGAATACTAGTACTTTGGTCATTCCTGCTATACATACTACTGAATACTATTACTATGGTCATTTCTTCTACTATTGAGTACTAGTACTATGGTGATTCCAACTGGCCTTACTACTAAGTACTATGGTCATTTATACTATCCTTGCTTCTGAGTATTAGTACTATGGTCATTCTTATTGTCCTTTCTACCAAATAATCATGATAATATGGTCATTGCTACTATCCCTAATACTGAGTGCTAGTACTATGTTCATTCGTGCAATACATATAAGTGAATACTAGTACTTTGGTCATTCCTGCTATACATACTACTGAGTACTATTACTATGGTCATTCCTACTACATCACTATCCTTACTACTAAGTACTATGGTCATTCCTACTACACCACTATCCTTACTACTAAGTACTATGGTCATTCCTACTACACCATTATCCTTACTACTGAGTACTAGTACTATGGTAATTCCAATTAGCCTTACTACTAAGTACTAGTACTATAGTCATTTCTACAAACCTTGCTCCTGGGTACTGGTACTATGGTAATTTCTACTATCCATTCTAGTAAGTATTAGTACTATGGCCATTTATATCTTCCTTAGATAATGCCTCTGCTCCCATCCTCTGTACTCCTCCTGAGTACTGGTACTTCTGTCATTCTAAGGGCCCATTCACCTGTTCTGAAAGCTAAAGGGAATTTCCTAAGACTGGAGCACACACAATGTGGATCATCTGTGCATAGAGACCAATCAGCTTCTATGTTTCATTTTCAAAGCTTAAAATAGAACTAATGTTAAAAAAAAAAAAATAAAATA
Source organism: Lithobates sylvaticus (assembly GCA_028564925.1). NCBI lineage: Eukaryota > Metazoa > Chordata > Amphibia > Anura > Ranidae > Lithobates > Lithobates sylvaticus. Next base: position 710,163,448 of record CM053026.1, on the reverse strand, counting down.
CTTGTAATAATTGTTTCAATGGTCTGACACCCGGGAGGTCCTTCTCCGGCATCTTCTCCCCAGCTTCTTCTGGGTACCGGTCCTTAGACATCTTGATTGGCTGGGGGGGTGATGTCATTACTGTGTATGTACAGCCCACAGGCATTGTCCTGGAATGTAAGCTGAACGGTGCATGCACAGCTCTGTGTACATTTTATAGAAGACAGTGAGCAGACAGGTAGGTGCATTTTATTGCAGATAAGACATTGCACGTCCCTTCTGTAATAAAAAGCTGACTGCTCATATTTATTTTTATTTTTTTTCAACTTTAGTTCCACTTTAAGATGGAAGCTGATTGGTTACTATACACAGCTGCTGCAGATTTTAGTATCCCTGTTCCCATGTTCCTTGTGTAGTAAGTGACCCCCCCGGTGATCTGTGCTGCTGTATGTATGCTGGGGAAAGATGCAGCTTCGTACACCACACATCACCGCAGTGCTATAATGTCACCAATTGTGTTCTGTGTGTCCTCCAGGTGATCAGCGTTTGTTTTTGTACTAAAAAAGTCACCACATGTAGTGTGAGAGTGGTCCTACTCATAGTTATACTGCTCCCATCTTCTGTACTACTAAATACTAGTAGTATTGGAATTCCTATTTTCTGTACTACAGAGTGCAACTTGTATTATGAATGCTGTACTCCTGATCATTACTCTGCTCCATCCTGTACTAATACCAATATAATTCCATATTTCCTTCTGATACTGACTCTCCTCCATCCTGTGTAATACGAGTAGCAAGATAAATCCTTATTTCCTTCTGACCATTACTTTGCTCCCACCCTCTGTATTACTGAATACTTGTACTACTAATATAATTCTACATCTCCTTCTGATCATTACTCTGCTCCATTCTCTGTAATACTGAGTACTAATACCAATATAATTCCATATTTCCTTCTGATACTGACTCTCCTCCATCCTGTGTAATACGAGTAGCAAGATAAATCCTTATTTCCTTCTGACCATTACTTTGCTCCCACCCTCTGTATTACTGAATACTTGTACTACTAATATCATTCTACATCTCCTTCTGATCATTACTCTGCTCCATTCTCTGTAATACTGAGTACTAATACCAATATAATTCCATATCTCCTGATGTATAATATATAAGTAAAGTGTTGTGTAAATGTATGGCACTATATAAGTACCTGTAATAACTCTGCTCCATCCTTTGTAATACTGGTACCAATTTAATTCTATATCTCCTCCTGATCATTACTCTGCTCCCATCCTCTGCGATACTGAGTACTAAAACCAATATAATTCCAAATCTCCTGATAACTCTGCTCCCATCCTCTGTAATAATGAGTACTGTTACCAATATAATTCCAAATCTCCTTCTGATCATTACTCTGATCCATCCTCTGTAATGCTGAGTACCAGGACTAATATAATCTCCATTTGTTAGGTACTCTGCTCCATCCTCTGTAATACTGGTACTACTATCATTTAAATTCTCCTTCTAATCATTGCTCTGCTCCCATCCTCTAATACTGAGTACCAATACCAATTTACTTCCATATCTTCTGATAACTCAGCTCCCATTCTTTCTACTACTGAGTGCAGCGAGTATTATGATTAATGTACTTCTTCTGATATATATACAGTGGTGTGAAAAAGTGTTTGCCCCCTTCCTCATTTCCTGTTCCTTTGCATGTTTGTCACACTTAAGTGTTTCGGAACATCAAACCAATTTAAACAATAGTCAAGGACAACACAAGTAAACACAAAATGCAATTTGTAAATGAAGGTGTTTATTATTAAAGGTGAAAAAAAATCCAAACCATCATGGCCCTGTGTGAAAAAGTGATTGCCCCCTAAACCTAATAACTGGTTGGGCCACCCTTAGCAGCAACAACTGCAACCAAGCGTTTGCGATAACGTGCAATGAGGCTTTTACAGCGTCTTGGAGGAATTTTGGCCCACTCATCTTTGCAGAATTGTCCTAATTCAGTTACATTAGAGGGTTTTCGAGCATGAACGGCCTTTTTAAGGTCATACCACAACATCTCAATAGGATTCAGGTCAGGACTTTGGCTAGGCCACTCCAAAGTCTTCATTTTGTTTTTCTTCAGCCATTCGGTGGTGGACTTGCTGGTGTGTTTAGGATCATTGTCCTGCTGCAGAACCCAAGTTCGTTTCAGCTTGAGTACACGAACAGATGGTCGGACATTCTCCTTCAGGATCTCTTGGTAGACAGCAGAATTCATAGTTCCTTTTATCACGGCAAGTCTTCCAGGTCCTGAAGCAGCAAAACAGCCCCAGACCATCACACTACCACCACCATATTTTACTGTTGGTATAATGTTCTTTTTCTGAAATGCAGTGTTCCTTCTACGCCAGATATACTTGGACACACACCTTCCAAAGAGTTCCACTTTTGTCTCATCGGTCCACAGAATGTTGTCCCAAAAGTCTTGGGGATCATCAAGATGTGTTGTGGAGAAATTGAGACGAGCTTTGATGTTCTTTTTGCTCAGCAGTGGTTTTCTCCTTGGAACTCTGCCATGCAGGCCATTTTTGCCCAGTCTTTTCCTGATGGTGGAGGCATGAACGCTGACCTTAACTGAGGCAAGTGAGGCCTGCAGTTCCTTGGACGTTGTTGTGGGGTCTTTTGTGACCTCTTGGATGAGTCGTCGCTGCGCTCTTGGGGTAATTTTGGGCGGCCGGCCACTCCTGGGAAGGTTCACCACTGTTCCATGTCTTCGCCATTTGTGGATAATGGCTCTCACTGTGGTTCGCTGGATTCCCAAAGCTTTGGAAATGGCTTTATAACCCTTTCCAGACTGATAGATCTCAATTACTTTTTTTCTCAATTGTTCCTGAATTTCTTTGGGTCTCGGCATGATGTGTAGCTTTTAAGGATCTTCTGGTGGACCTTACTGTGTCAAGCAGCTCCTATTTAAGTGATGCCTTGATTGTGAACAGGTGTGGCAATAATCAGGCCTGGGTGTGGCTAGAGAAATTGAACTCAGGTGTGGACAACCACAGTTATAGTATGTTTTAACAAGGGGGGCAATCACTTTTTCACACAGGGCCATGATGGTTTGGATATTTTTTCACCTTTTAATAATAAACACCTTCATTTACAAATTGCATTTTGTGTTGTCCTTGACTATTGTTTAAATTGGTTTGATGTTCCGAAACACTTAAGTGTGACAAACATGCAAAGGAACAGGAAATGAGGAAGGGGGCAAACACTTTTTCACACCACTGTATATATACTACACCCATTGTATCTACCACAGAATACTAATATTATTGTAATTCCTCCTCTCCTTCTGATACTTGTACTACTCATATCTTCTGCACTCCTGAATACCAGTAATAATAATAATAATAATAATAATATCCCTCCTCTTTTTGATAATGACACTACTCCCATAGTATGAAATGATACAAGTGTTCTTGTCATTCCTCATCTTCTGATACTATCAATACTCCCATTTTCTGTATTATCGTGTTCACCATTCTTTTGAGAGACACTGAATTTCAAAAGAGCCAACTTCTCTAAACTACGATCCATGCTAGAAAATACTAAATGGGATAAAATCTTAGGCACAAAGAACACGGAGGGAAAATGGGTATGCTTTAAGAGCATATAAATAAGGGTATTAGCCAGTGCATCCCAATGGGAAATACATTTAAAAGAGCTAATACAAGTCCTGGGTGGCTTAACTCCAACGTAACAAATGCATATAAAAGCAAAGGAGAAGGCCTTCAAAAAATACAAGGCTGAGGGATCATGATCAGCATTCCAACCTTACAAAGAATGCAACAAGAAATTTAAGGGTGCAATCAGGGCGGCTAAGATAGAACACGAAAGGCACATAGCAGAGGAGAGTAAAAAAAAAATCCATAAATAGTAATAAAGGGAGGTTAGACCATATTGGTCCCATAAAGAATGATGAAGGGAATCTGGTTACTAAAGATGGAGAGGTGGCGAAGGTATTTGAATTTATTCTTCTCTTCGGTCTTTACGAGGGAATTGGGGGGGGGGGGGCTTCAGTAACAAAACTGCAATGTTAGTCCTCATGCCACATCACAGGAAGCACCCTCATGGCTAATGAAGGACAGAATTAGAAATAAACTTGAAAAACGTAACATTAATAAGTCACCAGGACTTATTGGTGTCTTTACTGTTTACTGTGGGCACTCCTCTCCCTCTATTCATTACTCTTCTCCTCTCTGTAGTACTGATTAGGGTTCTACTGTAGGTACTCCTCTTCTGATGGTAATCCCTCCCTTTGTTTTTGTAGTTCTGATTGGTTAGTCCTCTCTGTAATAATGGTTACAGGTCCTACCCCAAGTACTCCTCTCCTTCTACTGGACTTCAAATCTTTACCTGTGTGGTACTGATTACAGGTCATACTGTGGGTACTCCTTTTCTCACTAATGGTTAATCCTTTCCTCTCTGTAGTACTGATTACAGGTCCTACTGTAGATACTCCTCTTTTTTTTTTTTTTATAGTTATACATTTTTTTCCCCTCTGTAGTACTGATTACAGGTTTTATTGCAAGTACTTTCTAAAGCTTACTCCACTCCAAGTCTTCTTAGTACTGAATATAAATCTTACTGTAAATACTTCTCTTTTTCAGATGGTTACTGTACGTACTCCTCTCCCTCTAATGGTTAATCCTTTCCTTTTCTATAGTACTGATTACAGGTCTTACTGTAAGTACTCCTCTGCTTCCAATGGTTACTCTACTCCTCTCTGCAGTATTAGTTAAAGGTCTTACTGTAACTACTACTCTCCTTCTTTCGGACCCCCAATCTTTACTTCTGTAGTAGTGATTACAGATCTTTCTGTACATACTCCTCTTTTTCTTATAGTTACACCACTCCTCCCCTCTGATTACTATAAGTATTCCGCTCCTCTCCTGTTGGACCCCAATCTTTCCATCTGTAGTACAGATTACAGGTTTTACTGTAAGTACTTTCTCTCTTTCTAATGGTCACGCCACTCCTTCCCTCTGTAATACTGATTATAGGTCTTGAGCTGGCCACACACTATACAATCTGATTGTACAACTTCATTAAATTTACCAAAACTCTAATGCTGTGTACACACGGCCGGACTTTGCATCGGACAAAACTCTGTCTGAAAAATTTAAAACAGGCTCTATATCCAAGTCTGTCGGAAATGACGACCGAAAAAGTCCGATGGGACATACACACGGTCGGAATATTCGATGAAAAGCTCCCATCAGACTTTTTCTGCCGGAAAGTCCAACCGTGTGTACGCCGCATAACAGACAAACCTAAAAAACGCATCCAGTTTGTATCCAGTTAGGCAGGCTCTTACATTACTTAGTTGCTAGTAGGTCTAAAGGAGATTGTATGGTGACCTTTACTGTAAGTACTCTTCTTTTTCTATTGGTCCCTCTGTAGTACAGATTATGGGTCTTACTGTAAGTACTTCTCCTGATGGTTACTCTGCATATTCCTTCTCTAGTACTGATTGCAGGTCTTACTGTAAGTAGTCTTCCCATATGGATTACTCAACTCCATCCCTCTGTAGTACTGATGACTTGCTGTAAGTACCCCTCTCCTTCTGATGGTTGTCCCTCTCCTTCCCTATGTAGTACTGATTACATATCTCACGCTAAGCATTACTCTGCTCTGGTTTTCTCTAGAAGAAATATCAGGTCTCATGGTTTGTACTCGTGTCCTTCTGATAGATACTCCAGGTTGGGTATTATGTGCTTAGTCATAGATTTTAACTATCCCCTACTCTGTATAAAGGGGAAGGATTTTGGCTGCAATTCTACTTTATTACAAGTGGAAAGTGCAGAAAACCAGCGCAGGTATCAGCCATTCATTGTTTGAGTTTGTGTTGTAAAAGGTGGAATCTTATTGGCCGTCACCATTATCAACTATGGACGTAATCCATATCACTCCCTCATAAACCCCTCCTCAGTAAGCATTCACGTGTGTGTGTGTGTGTGTGTATATGTGTGTGTGTGTGTGTGTGTGTGTGTGTGTGTGTGTGTGTGTGTGTGTGTGTGTATATATATATATATATATATATATATATATATATATATATATATATATATATATATATATAATTAAAATCACATAATCCTTAACATGTTAAATTAATATATTTACATATTCAGCCTTCATTTAAAAAAAAAAAAATCCTCATGATCCCGCTAGTCACTTGCAGTTCCTTGTTTAGGGTGTCAACCCTGTTTCTTTCTTCCTATTGTTCTCCTGCGTTGTCACCCTGTAACACGCTCCCAACCTCCATCAGAGACCACCAGCCGCTGTGCCAGTATTGTCACCATCAGGAAGCCCACCCTGAGCATTAATTGTGCAGCAGTTTCTGGGGTTCATGCATACGGACAGGAAGTGGCTGCAGAGGGACTGTAGGAGATCAGATTTATTGCACCGTTACTAGAAAACCTCTATGCAAATAGTGTTTTACATTTTTCTTTTCTGTAGAGAAAAAAAATGATGTGCACAACTATACAATGTTGAATAAGTATTGGGGTAATGAGCGCTGTGTTGGTCTTAGTGAGGCATAATAAAGAGAACCTGTAAGGAACCAAAGATGAAAGTTGTAATTGGTGACTTTTTCTAAGGCGCGGGTTCCAATAATCATGCAGACAGTGAAGTCTGAGGAGTCTATTTCTTATCCTGTTTGCTTATTTCAGGACAGTAAGTTGCTTTGTAGTGAAGCCCGAATGAAGATGGCAGCCCAGGGATTTTCTGGCTTTTTTATTTTGTTTTTGTTTTTTTCTGTTTTTTTTTTTTAATTTTTTTTTTTATCCTATTATTGTTTGTTGTTGTTATTATTAATAAATATTATTATTAATAATAATATTTATTAATAATAATATTATTATTATTATTTTATATTTTTTAAGTCATCAGTGGCAGCTCACCTATCCTCACTCCTTCTCTTTGAATGCATGTGTCCCATATTACTGCTGTCTAGGTACAGCTTTTAGCAGACGTGATCAGGAACCAAATCTACTTTCCTTTTCTGTGAAACACAATCCTTTGCTCATGTGACCCATGAGGCTCTCAGCTCCCTTAGTGTTGCTTGAAGCATGTGCACAGCACTTTCTGAACCACAGGTATGATATGCGTGGCTCATTAGTAGAAGCCAGTTAGGGGATATCGCATTTATTTCTCTTGCAGAGGATTAATTGATCGATTGTTTTCTGATTGATTGTACAACTGTCAGAGAGATGTTGCTAGTTTGCGCATTGCTGTTTGTCTTATTCTCTTATTCTTCACATTATAATGGTATAAGTCCATAGAAAGAAATGAGATGTCATACCTAAAAAGTTTGCAATCAATACAAGCACTAAATTAATCTTCACATATTTTGCATGGTCTTCACTTCACCAAACAGTCACTATGTAGGGTCCATTCACACCAGATGTGTTGGCACGTTTTTCAACGCATGCCAAGGCAAGGACCTGTAAAAAATAAGGTATGTGGATGGGAGCGGTTCACAATGGTGCACTGCTCTGATATGCGCTGGTTTGCAATGGAAAAAAGTAGAGCAGGACCTATTTTTTTGCAGTGCGTAGTAATCTGCGTCAGCACAGGAAAAACAGCAGGTCACCACAAGTTTGACTCACCTGCGTTGCCATAGACCCTTTATGTGTTGCAGGAAGTGAGAAAAAAAAGTGCATGTTAAAATGTAACACACTGCAATGCAGCATGCCAACACATGCTTTGCGGTGTATTTAAAAAAAATAAAAATAAAGTATGGGGCCTCATGCACATCGGGCCCAGCTCTTCTAAATAGCTTTTCTGCTTGCATGAGATAAGCAGCAGTTAAAACGTGACTAATGGTGCATTTTGCAAGCACATTTAGGCGTGTTCAGGCACGTCAGGCGCTTGGGCGCTCATTTCATTGGCCAGAATATTAAAGTGATATTAAAGCCTTGTTTAAAAAAAATAACAAAAAACAAACATGTTATACTTAACTGCTCTGTGCAGCGGTTTTGCACAGAGCAGCCCACGTCCTCCTCTTCTCTGGTCCCACACTGGCACTCCTGTCCCCTCCCTCCTGCCAGGTGCCCCCAGAGAAAGCAGCTTGCTGCATGGGCACCCAAGCAGGAGCACTCCCGGACCGCGGTTCTGTGGGTCCATTCACACATGGTGCAGAGACTCGGCCCCGGCTCCACCATCTCTTGATTGGCTCACTGGCTGTTATAGACAGCCAGGGGCTCCCGCTGATGCTGAAAGCCAATCAGCAGTGCAAGTCCCCGGAGAGACAAGGCTCTCGTGGGCATCGCTGGATTGAGAGGGGGCTCATGTAAGTATTTTCTTGAAAACACAAATTTTCAAGAATAAATACACTTTAATCTGTTTTAGTGCACACAAACGCAATATATTACCCAATTTTTGGTAAGATATAAAAGATGATGTTATGCTGAGTTAATAGATACCTAACATGTCACACTTTAAAGGGTAACTTCCCTTTCGTTGGGAAGAAAATGGCAAATAAAGAACAAAATAGAATGGCGTATACAATTGCAACACAAGTCATATTGTAATTGAATGTTATTAAAAATTACCTTTCCTTTTCAATCTGCAGCTTCATTTTCTGAAAATACAATATCGCTACCTGGAGGTGTTCTGTACACAGAATGTATACAGAACCCCCCCCCCCCAAACATAATTTCCTGCTTGTGCGATTGGTTCACCAGCTTTCCCAGAAGTCTGCCTGAGATACAAGTCTGATTTCAGGCATCCCCTGCAACAAAAATGTAATTTTTGGTGAGATAGTCCCAATAGGAACACATCTAAGTCCTGATTCACATTGCAGCAATTTGGCATGCAATTTGACATGTCAAATCGCATGCCAAATGGGCAAGTATTGCTGGCAATGGCACCGTCCGAATCTGTGCGACGCCACACCGGTTGTCAAAAGTAGTTTCTGTACTACTTTTGGTGATTTCGGTGTGCGATTTCAATAGACATCTGTGCAGAAACCCGCACAGATGTCTCTGAAATGGTCCCCCAAGTCGAGACTGACATGCAGGAATGAAATTGCACAATTTCATTCCCGCTGTCAGTTCGAACCTAGACTAAAGGGATGCAGGCCCAGCAGCTTTCCTCATTAGTGCTCTGCAGCTGCACAGCTGACTGATAATTATGAAACCACTCCCATTAGACCCACTCAGCACAGAGGAATAAAACAGTGATTTTTTCAGAATTACGAAAGGTAGGAATCTGCAACAAAGGTTCTAATCCTTGCAATGTACAGAGATGTACAGAGATCACTTTTTTCCTCATTAAAAGTTGAGTGACGCTTTAATATTGCATTCACCTGTGGAACGGTGACAAAGTACCAAAAAACCTTCATAAGCAATGCTTTTAAAGCCTTTACAGGTTACCAGTTTAGAGTTACACAGGAGATCTGGTTCCAGAATTATTGCTCTCATTCTGATGTTTGTGACGATACCTCACATGTGTGGTGTGATCACCGCTTACAAATGCGTGCCCAACCCATGTGCGTGTTCACATTTTATTTTAAAAAAAAAAGTAATTTATTGAACCTTATTCCTATCACAAGGGATGAACAACATCTCTTGTATTAGCGAGGGCCATGACAGGTCCTCTTTATGGAGAGATCTGAGTTCTATTAGACCTCAGAGCTCTCCTCCGCTCTCCAAAACATCTGATCGTTGAGATCGGTTTGATCAGATGCTTTGAGTACTCTCACACTGGCAGCACCGGCCGTTAGGGGAGCTTTTCGGACGCTAGTGGGGTGCTTTTAAAAAAAAAAAAAAAGGTAAAAAGTCCAGTTTTGTGGCACTTTCAAAGCACTGGCCATTCAGTGCAATGGGCAGGGCTTTTTGGGAGCGCTAAATACAGAGCTCTTAACCTGCCCCAAAGACGCTGCTTGCAGGACTTTTCATAACGTCCCGCAAGCACACCGCCTCAGTGTGAAAAGACACAATGGAATGAATGCAAGGCGGTTTTAGGCGCTTTGCAGAGGCTATTTCTAAGGCTAAAGCGACTGAAAACAGCCCGGTGTGAAAGTAGCCTAAAAGCCAGTAACTGCTTGTAAATAAAGAAACCAAATGTCTGATGTCACAGAGCAGGAGGAACAATGGAAGCTCCTCCCACTCTTCCTAGTAATACCCATGTGACCAGTCGGGAGTGACCCCCCCCCCCCCACCACCTATAAAAGTGATCGAGCGACATCTTGACCTCTGTTTGGTCTGCAGTTGCCATGGTGATGCACATGTGATCAGTTATGACAGTTGAGTTGTACTCATGTAGAAGCATGTGAAGGATCACATCATTATTACCATATTGCAGTTGTACGGCTTTTCTAGTAGATAAGGACTGAAGACATGATTTTTCAAGAAGTGAATATCTATTATTTAAATTGTCCCTCTTTGGTTGCTTCGTTTAGTGGCACCGTATTGTTCATCATTAATAATTGAATGTAAAGCATATGGAATTCTGGATGTTAGCTGCAGATAAATGGCAGTGGGGTTTTGAATATCCAAAGAGTTACCCTATTATCCTTTTATGTTTATAGAAGTATCTATCTTTTATAGGTTAAAAAAAAAACCCCTTTTTTTTTATTTTTTATTTAAAATAATGAACATGCCTATACTTACCTGCTCTGTGCAATGCTTTTGCACAGAGCAGCCCCAATCCTCTTCTATTAGGGTTCCCCCTGCCGGCACTCCAGGCCCCTCCTCTTCGTCAGGTGCCCCTACCGAAAGCCGCTTTCCCTGGTGGCAGCCATGTGCGCTCGCTCCTGAGCCCTGCTGCCGCGCCCCTGCGTCACAGGATTTGATTGACTATCAATCTGTCCAACAAGGAGAGAGACAGCAGCATGTGCCGCTGCTCTCATGCACATTGCTGGATCAGATCGGGCTCAGGTAAGGAAAAAGGGGGGGGGGGGGGAGTTGCAGCACAAAAGGATTTTCAACTTAATGCATTAAGGTGAAAAACCTTCTGTGCTGCAGCTCCCCCCCCCCCCCTTTCTTACTTGAGCTTGATCTGATCTAGTGGTGTGAACGAGCGCAGCGGCTCTAGCCGCTGTCTCTCTCAACTCATTGGACAGATTGATAGCAGCGGGGGCCATTGGAGACTGGACCAGAGCAGCTTCAGAAAAGGTATGTATAGCGATTTTCTTCTTTACGGGGTTAGATAAGTTAGTCTTAAGCCTCATACACACGATCATTGGTGTTTGTTTTGTGTTCTATCTATTGCTTTCAGCCTCCACCAAATCCCCAAATTCCTTAAAGCGGGGTTCCGCATAAAAAATTAAGTCAGCCGCTACAAATACTGCAGCTGCTGACTTTTAATAATCGGACACTTACCTGACCCAGGGTCCAGCCCTGCTCATCCCCCCCCCCCCCCCTCCGCTCTGCGGTGCCGGCATTGTAACTGTGGGCGTTTGGCTGTGGCTTCACAGCCGGGCACCCACTGCTCATGCGCGAGCGGTGCCCCGTGCCGTGATTGGCCGCACAATCATCTGGGACCTGTGCAAATGTATTTTTTATTAAAAAAAAAAAAATTTGCAAATTTTTTTTTTTATGCACATAAATTACATTGTTTTTTTAATTTTTTTTTTTTTTTGGTATTAAACTCCACTTTAATACTGCTGTGATCTGACTGCCTATTAGAGGGTGGTTACGTTTGTTCTCCATGGTCCCTCTGTATGTAGGAATGTAGCCACCCTCTCTTGATCACTCCTGAGATGGGTTATGTTGTATGTACGTGACTGTAACTAACGTGCACTGTACATTCCAAACAAATGGATACAGGTGTATGTGCGTATACTTTATGTATTCTAGTGGATGAAGAATGACACCCTTCTAGACACCATATAAATGTATATGTATAGAAATGCAAGTAGTTTATGCGGTAATACGTGCATTTTTCTGCCAGCTTTTAACGGCAAGACCCAGTGTAGATTCTTTTAATTACGCAGCCTGTATATGAGCCTTTAAATGTCTTTTTAGTAATATATTGAATGTGTTCCTTGTGTCCTGTCGTGGGGAGAATAGTAACAAATCAAAAATCGGCGTTCATTAATACGCTGTATAATGCCGCAGAGCGGTCTTAGGTTTGGCTTCTGCAGGTTTTTGCACTCCATTGCATGTTGTACTTTGTTAGTAATCCGGTCACAGAAAGTATCCGCTGGAGTTGTGCCGGTTGTCCTTCATTAGCCTTGCCTTAAACCGCAGGCACTGACCTTGCAAATCATTGTTTACTCAGCTTCTATGGAGTGAGGAGAATTGTGAGAGTGAAAAAAAAAGTGGCAATCGGCCTGAGTCTGTGTAAGTTTCCACAGAGACGGGTTGGCATGTGTCGGACCGCCCTGGGAATACAGCAAGACGCTGTTTGTATTTTTCAGCCGCAGAGGAACAAACAGTGCAGGCTGTGGATTGACATGCGAGGGTTGGAGCGATTTTTAGCTGGTGCCGAGCTGTCAGCGCATCCTCTGCCTAATGAGAACGACACAACACGGCCTGGAGTCACCACACACACCTATTGTTCGGGGTCTGGGGGTTTTAATGAAGGTATGTGACATGGAGGCCGAACGTTAATTAACCACATCCTGAACTAACCCTAAACAACATCAAGTATCAAAGTCAGAATGAGGACGTTCGATGCCGATGTATTCTACTGGGATGGCCAGCCTGGCTCTCCTGGTCTGATATCCACATTGTTAGGGATTCCTCATCAACTTCCACCATCACCAGGAGCATTGTGACTGATTAACGGAAAGGCAAGGTGTTCTCCTCTCATCGTAGTTGGGGAATAGCTCTCTCCACTTAAACCGGCCATACATGGGTCCAATTCCCAACGCAATTTCTTTTGAAAACTGTAATTAAGAATTTTGGTTCAAATTTCGCACCATTAGGGCTAGTTTACACTTGATTGAAAACAAGGCTTCAGACAGACTTTTTTGATGCCAGTCAAAGCTCCTGCCACTAAATAAAATGGTTAGCTTACAGTCCTGTTTACACCTTGCTTCGGCTTTGCTTCAAAAAATCATACCCCATAGCTTTAGTGGTGCTTCAAAGCCTCCATAGAAGTCTATGGCAAAGCTCGCTTGAAGCACCTGCAGCTTTTGAGAGGCTTTAATTCAGCTTTAGCTTTGCTTTGTTTTGGAAAAATTGCAGGTATGAGATTTAAACACACAGACACAGACAAGCTTCAAAAGAGCATCACCAAAGCTTCATTGAAGCATCAAACACACATCATAAAAGCATGTTGAAGCATGTTGAAGCGGTAGGTGCTTTAACCACTTCAGCGCCGGAAGGATTTACCCTCTTCCTGACCACTTTAACTGACAATTGCAGGACCGTGAGACATTACACCAAAACAAAATTGATGTCCTTTTTTTTTCCCCACAAATAGAGCTTTTTTTTGGTGGTATTTGATCACCTCTGCGGTTTTTAAATTTTTTGCGCTATAAACAAAAAAAAGAGCGTAAATTTTGGAAAAAAAAAAAAATATTTTTTACTTTTTGATATAATAAATATCCCCCAAAATATATATAAAAAATGTTTTTCTCAGTTTAGGCCGATATGTATTCCTCTACATATTTTTGGTAAAAAAAAAAAAATTGCAATAAGTGTATATTAATTGGTTTGTGCAAAAGTTAGACCGTCTACAAAATAGGGGATAGTCTTATGGCATTTTTATTATTAAAAAAAAAAAAAATTTTTTTATTTTTTTGAATAATGGTGGCGATCTGCGATTTTTTTTTATTGTAACTGCGACATTATGGTGGACACATCGGACACTTTTGACGCTATTTTGGGACCATTGTCATTTTATACAGCAATCAGTGCTATAAAAATGCACTGATTACTGTGCAAATGACACTGGCAGGGAAGGGGTTAAACACTAGGGGGCGATCAAGGGGTTAAGTGTGTCCTAGGGAGTAAGTATAACTGTGGGGGGGATGGGCTAACACTGACATGACAGCGATCACTGCTCCCGATGACAGGGACCAGTGATCTCTGTCATGTTACTAGGCAGAACGGGAAAATGGCTTGTTTACATAAGCATCTCCCCGTTCTGCGGCTCCGTGGCACGATCACGGGACACCGGCGGACATAGAGTCCATGGGACCCGCAGGCACTGTTGCGCTGTACGTGGCGTGCACGTTCCCACTAGCCCCGCCAATTAAAGGGGATGTACAGGTACACCCATTTGCCCACCGCTGCCATTGTGCCGACGTATATCGGCGTGCAGCGGTCGGCAAGTGGTTAAAGCTCTCTTAATGCCAGTCAAAGCTCCTGCCACTAAATAAAATGGTTAGTTTACGGTCCTGTTTACACCTTTCTTCGGCTTCACTTCAAAAATCATACCCCATGTAGCTTTAATGGTGCTTCAAAGCCGCCATAGACGTCTATGGCGAAGCTTTCTTGAAGCACCTGCAGCTTTTGAGAGGTTTTAATTAAGCTTTAGCTTTGCTTTTGTTTTGGAGAAATTGCAGGTATGAGATTTCAACACACAGACAGGGCATCTACCAAGCTTCAGCAAAGCTTTAAAAAAGCATCACCAAGGCTTCACCGAAGCATCAAACACACATCATAAAAAAAGCACGTTGAAGCGGTAGATACTTTATTGTGTGTTGCACCCAAAGCAAGTGTAAATGAGCCCTTAGTGGGCCGCAACAACGGCCATTTTCATGCGGCCATCGAATTTGAGTGACCGGGCATGTTGGAAATTTTTTGAAAAATTAACAAATTTCGATTTAATGATGGGAGGATCGTGTGAGAAATACAATGGACAAAGAAATACGCAAGAGTTGTGAACTGAAAAGAAGATTCCTGGCCACAAAATTTATTTTCTGAAGCAACATGAGGTGAAAAATGAAGGCTTGGTTGGTCGAATTTTGAAATAAATGGTGGCATCATCGGATCACGAAACGCACAAAATTTCTGATTTTCAAAATACAATTAGTTCAGAATTAGACCCATGTGTGGCCCACGTTCATACAGCTGACGGCAAGAATCTGGTTCTAAACGTTGCCAGCACTCTGTGTGTGAACAGCTGCGGCGGTCAGATTTGTCAATGGTCAGCGACATCGCAGTCTGCTCACATATAACTGCTAGAGCCTGTGACTGACCCTGGGCGCAGTCAGGATGTGTCTAATCATAATTTTGACAGGTTGCTGTCAGCAAGCTTTATGCTGCACCTGTGACTCCCAGACAGAGGGTTATGCTCGAACGTACACTGTACGACCCTGTGCATGTACCCTTAGGGCTAGTTCACATCACATGTGTTCCAGTGCTTTTTTTCTGCATGCAAAACGCATAGAAAGTAGGTTACATGGTTTCTATGGCATAGTTCACACCAGTGCTTGCAGTTTCAAAGCGTTCCAGAAAGAAAAAGTAGAACATGCTGCATTTTCCCTGCACAGAACTTTACTGGAATGCAGTAAAATGCATTTTTTAACACCCCCTGACTGCCCGGACATGGTGTTGATTGGATGCTGCCATGATGCTTTGCTTCCTCAGTGTGGTCATTTTAATGCTGCATGCAGAATCTGACAGGCGGAATTGCCTACGAAATTCTTCCATGTAAGTGAATGGAGACGTGCCGAATTCATGAGCCAAATGCTTATAGCACGTTCCCTCGCAGCAATATTGCCATTCACCAACTAAAAAAAACCCAGACATCAGGACTTGGCCGCATCTCCTCCTGAATGCCTGCAAACCTCTTTTACCGTCTTCTGAAAACTGATACACCACGCATTGCTTTTCAGGGGGATAGTAGACGCCACCACAGATGTGAAAGGAGCCCAATAATGAATGTGGTTTGTGTTCGGGAAAGACCATTCCAAAATTGAGCCCTGGTTCACACTGATGTGATGCAGGAAACACAGCGAATCCTGTGAATTTCCCACATCGCATTGCAATCACACGCCATCCATGCGATCTGCTGCAAGTGTCATTGTCAGATTAGCGTTACCCCGAAACAGCTCACAAACTGCAGTGCGATTGCCAGAATCAGATCGCATGTGATTCAGGTGCGGGGAAAAAAAGGGTCCTGCAACATTTAGGTGCGGATGCGATTTGAGCCAAATAAAATGTATGGCTCAAATCAGACCACGCAGACATCGCATGAGATGTGCACAGGAATTTGGTGCGATTCACGTGCGGTGTCACCCAACGCACAAGTGTGAACTAGGAATGGACTGATACCCTGTTTTTATCGGCGAGAAAGAGTACTGATACTTTTAGTCAAGTAATCGCCAATACCGAGTACCGATACTTCTCGGTGTGATTTGCATCCATGCAAAATGAATGGGCGCAAGTCGCACTGCAAAGAATTGCATCTCCAGCGGCTCTCTTCCCCCAGCCTCCAGCAGTTCCAGCCACCCAATGGACCCCATCCCCACTCCCGCTGTACCAGGTTGCTTCTGTCAAACGCCAAAAAGTCGATTCACAAGTCTCCTCCTTGCAGTGCTGACATTACGAGCTAGACAGCTTCTGATTGGTCAGCGCCATCCATGTGACAGCGCTGACCAATTAGAATCCTTGTAGTCTGTACTGTCAGGCTGGGGAGAGAGAGCCGCTGGAGATGCGGGGAACAAAGCCATGGGAGAGGCAGATGTCCAAAGCCGGATTGGGAGCTGGAGCTGGTGGAACCCGTCATACAGGGAGGTTTGCTGCACCACTCCTGTGTGAACTCGGGCTCAAAATCACTATTACAAGCCTGGGTTCACACAGGAGCGGTGCGGCAAATATGGTTGCCACCTCATCCCTTTTAAACCTGAACACCTATTAATTACACAGGTTCTGTGGCTGATTAAGGTGGTAATTAAATTCACTTGGTGCCTTATCTGCATTTAATTAGCCTCAGAACCTGTGTAATTCAAAGGTGTTCGGGTTTAAAGGGGTGAGGTGGCACCTCTAGCGGGAACCACATGCGATTTGGACAGGAATTGCAGCACATTCCTGCTCAAATCATATGCAATGCGATTTGCGCCCATTCATTTTTTTTTGTGGACCCAAAGTATCGGTTTTGGGTATCGGAAACATTTTCACGAGTATGTGTATTCATGAAAATACTCGGTATCTTTATCGGTGCATCCCTAGTGGGAACCCAGGCTGAATGTTCAAGGAAAATGTTCCTCAAATCGTCAAATGTACCGATGAGAATTTTTCATACAAATGTTTGAAAATCTACTAGTGTATGTGACCAGCTTAAATGGCGGGATTTGTAACTGAGGTGTCTAGTTATAAGACACATGGCTGTTCACATTACAGTGTTATTTGTGTCTCAGGTAAATGCGTTGCTGTTTTATCTGTGTGATTCAGACTTGTGAGCGGCTCTCCTTTGTGAGGATGTCATAACGAGCTGTGCGGTGTGTACTTTTGGCGCCGATATTCAAACAGAGCTGTGCGTTCGTTACTTTACCCTTTCACCTGCACAGGTCACGTGACTAGAACAAGTGAAAGACAACACCACGCTGGCTTCATTATTAATTCACCTGGAGTCTTATTTCAAAGACTTTTACCTCAGAACGAAGTGTTTTTCCTCAGTCAGAATAGACTGCCAGTTACACATTGGTATGGTTTGTGTAATCTGCTGACACAGCGGGAGTTCATGGATATAGGACGCCTCCGCAGTGTATGAAATGTGAGGTCCTGGAATGTTCATGGTTCTGTATACTGTACACTGACCATATAAAAATGTATGCAAAGAAACCACGCACATACTGCAGAGAATCTATGTAAAACAAAAATGTACTTAAAGTGAAGCAATACCCTTTTTCACTTCTGGGGGGAAAGGGGGTCAGGGGCTGTAGATCGGGGGGTCAGGGGCTGTAGTGGGGGGGGGTGACATGTCAAATGCAATGTTTCCCTATGAGAGCCATCGTGACTGATTCTACACCAGTCGCTCTGACTTTACAAAAGGTTCCTGCACTACTTGGGTGCGATTTCAGCCGTTGGGCAGGGTGCGATTTCAGCCGTTGGGCAGGGTGCGATTTCAGCCTTTGGGCAGGGTGCGATTTCAGCCGTTGGGCAGGGTGCGATTTCAGCCGTTGGGCAGGGTGCGATTTCAGCCGTTGGGCAGGGTGCGATTTCAGCCGTTGGGCAGGGTGCGATTTCAGCCTTTGGGCAGGGTGCGATTTCAGCCGTTGGGCAGGGTGCGATTTCAGCCCTTGTACAGGCTCCTCAAAAGCATCCAAGTCGGGTCAAGTCTAAAAGAAGTCACAGGCAAGGTCGTATGACTTTGCTGTTGCAGCAGTGTGAACCAAGCCTAAAGCCAGTGAAAATTTTTATTCAAAGTGTATCTATGGTCAAAATGTATAACCATTTTTTTTTCCACATTGTATTTCAATTATTTCTCGTCTACTAATAAAAAATCTGAACGATTTTTAAGTTTTAAAACCTACTTTGTGAAGATCTCCACTCCACTGACTGTCGCACATTTCACAGAGCCTGCCTTCTGTACTACAGAGGCGCTGAGAGGAGTAGTTTTAGAAGGCATAGTCATACAGGAATCATTGCTTGCAGACAGCAAGGTACCATGGGATATGTAGTCTTAGAAACAGAAAATTTTCATGTAAGCTTATATTAGATTATAAATAGGGTTGCACTGACCGTTTTTTACTGGCGAGTACAAGTACCGATAACTTTGCGGTGCAATTTGAGCCCATATAGAAAAAAATGGTCTTAAATCGCACTGCAAGAATCACAAGGAATTTGAGCAGAAATGCGGTGTGATTCCTGTCCAAATCGCATGCAGTTTCGCCCACTACTCCTGTGTGAACCCAGGCTTGCCATTGGAACTTCACCCTATGTGAATGAGTATGGGGTACATGGTACCCCTACCCCTTCACCTGAGGGAAAATGTGTTAATAAAAAAACCCAACACAGGTTTTTAAATTACTTTATTAGACAGCTAGCTCTGAAATGAGGGGAGGCTCTGCTGATTTTATCATCCAATCATGTGAAGCTAAAATGCTGTTTTTAATTTTCCTTTATATGTCCCCCTCGAATCAACAGTGACTTTACTTCACTTGCAGTGCAAAGTGGATTTTCCTTTAGTAAATAACCCCCAAAATGTGGAAAAATTCAAGGGGTATGAATACTTTTTCAAAGCACTGTATGTACAACACCACTAAACTCCTTGTCTCTTTCTTGATTTCAGATTCCTTTTATTATTGTTTATAATTTTCTGTCTATTATGTGCCTCATATAAAAATGCAATTTTCTATTCTGCGACCTCTGGTTAATGAAACATATAAGCTGATATAAAATGCTCTCACTCACAGGCTGAGCTAATATACAGTTTTAATAAGAGTGGTGGCAGCTCTCTATTGAACTCCTCTGGAAAGAACAGCGGGAGGTAAGTACACTCAGTTAATTACACATACCTCCATGCTGTCTTCTCACAGAATCGCCTCTACAAAACCTGAGACAAGAGCGCAACTGGACCGTTCTCCCAATGTGCAATGCCATCTGCTCCTGTTAGGTTCTGAATAGAGTGAGCTACCGCAGAAATAACTCTAAGAACTGTATCTTGGGCATGGGTACAATTGGGGGCATTTTGTGTAAGCGGTATGCAAAATCTTCCACTACTTCTACTTCCTCTCTTGGCTAGATTTCCCTGCAACTGTGTTGGAGCTTACACAGGGTTAACTACCCCTCCTCGTGTGACAGAGTTCAGGCCTGGTAATTGGCTGCTCAGGCTTAAAGAGCTAACACATTCTCTATTAGCCCCCGTACACACGGTCGGAAATTCTGACCACAAAATCGGATTTTGTCCGACACTGGTGTTGCATACACACGGTCGGACAAAGTAGTCGGAAAATCCGATCATTCTGAACGTGGTGACGTTCGTTGCGTACGACGGAACTATGTAGAGGCTAGTAGCCAATAGCTTTGGTCTCGGTATTTTGATCTGAGCATGTGTGGCACTTTGTCCGTTGAAATTCTCTACACACGATCGGAAAAAGTCAGATCGGATTTTGTTGTCAGAAAATTTGAGAGCAGGATCTCAAATATATTCCGTCGGAAATTCCGACGGAAAAAGTCCGATGGAGCCCACACACGGGCGGATTTTCCGACAACATGGTCCGATCGGACATTTTCCGTCGGAATTTCCGACCGTGTGTACGGGGGCTTAGAGTGCCTACACTCTGGATGAAGGAGAAACTGAGACACCTTTTGAACAGCAGCAATGGCATTCCTGGGAGGAGAGGAGTGTAAGGTGCACTACCAGATTTAGATACACTAACAAACTCCAGCTGACACTGACCCTGAACGGCTTTAATCATCTCTATGGTCTAAGAAACAGTAAGTGACGAGCATTTTGTCACTTTTGGTTTTGCCGTATGTAAACAAACCCTTTGTGGTTTAAAAAAACATTGGATGATACCGATCTCGGCATGATCCAAAGCTTTTAAGGGTAGAGGAGACCTCTGGGGTCTAATAGACCCCAGATCTCTTAGTAAAGAGGACCTGTCGCTGCCTTTTGCTATTCCAGGGGATATTTCCATTCCCTGTTAAAAAAAAACAATAAAAGTGATTGTGGAATTGCATTTTCCCCCTTTCTGCACATTTGCTTGTTGGGCTTAGTTGAATATCTAAAATTATGAAAATTTGGTGCTCGCAAATGTTAATAAACACATGCAACAAAATGTGGATGAGTGTAGATGTGAATATACAAAGAAAAAAACATGTAAATAAAGTCCAAATAAATGTGCAGAATGTTCTGATCCGCAATGGGGAAAAAAACTTTTGAAGTGCAATGGACCACAGACGCTCCAGGACTTTTCAGGTGCAGAAACGCCACCCCCACATGTGTCCCCACTCACCAAATGGCAATGACCCCCAGCTTTGCAGTCCGGGGGTCACTTCAGGCTTATGTGATGATATCCAAAGAAGCTCAGGAGTGGTGTTGTGCACATCAGATTAAAGGATTTCTTGGAATTTCTCAGCAGAATCACCAGGCACCAAAAAAGGATAAAAAATTGAACTAATAGTGAAAAGTACCATTTGAAAAGGGATTTATTCCATATACAAATGGGTACTTACAAAATAGTTGATAAAAACAGGCATGTAAAGGGATGGATCCGGACGCTGCTCACGGCGTGCGTTCCAAACACCAGGAAGTGCGTTCCAAGGAGCAGGAAATGACGTCAGTCAATTTTATATTCACGATTAGTTGAATATCTAGCCCTTACCATAGCTGAGCAGACCCTGCTGGGGCTTCTCCTGTTTTATGCCAGAAAGGCCATTAGGCTGGGTTCAAACTGTCTTTAGCCGCGGCTCGCAGCAGGGGCCTGGTGTCTCCCTGTTCTCCATTTCAGGGATGATTCGGGTGCACATTTCTGCCCGAATTTGGACCTGAAACTGAGCCAAAGACACACGGGACACTTGTGCAATCTGCTCCCTGGCCGCCCCAGAGATGCGTGAACCGGCTACATTGTGAGCCGGGCACGCTCTCCTGTCAATGCGAATTGGATGCGGAGAAGCATCAGTGTGAAATCAGCCCTACCCTCACCTGGGAATAGCCCACTCTTCCAACAATTATGTTTTGGCAACAGCTGGTTAACACAGCCCTACCCTTGTACATAGATACCTATTGTAATGGGGTTTGCCCGAAAAAGTTCACCATGGTATGGTCCAAGTGGCTATAGGACGATTCCACAGCCTAATTGTAGGATGTTTTCTCTTGATATCTCTTAATCCTGTTTTATGTGTCTTACCGTTTGGGGTCTTTTTGAGGTCTAATTGGTTTTTGTGTTCTCTTTTGGAACTGTTACTTGGTATGGCAGATACAAGTGATCTGCATGTGTGTGTTGTCCCCTGCATGGGTGCTTCTTTGTACCTCTATGGTAAATTCAACAAAAATTAAAGGGACAGTGTAAAAAAAAAAAAAAAAAAAAAAAAAAAAAAGTTAGTGCCACGACCCCCCCGTGCTTGCACGCAAAGGCAAACGCATGTTTCGTTCCTGCATGCATACGTAAACAGCGTAAAACCACACATGAAGTGTGAAGTATGCCAGTGAACATCAGGTCAAGAGCAATAATTCTAGCACCAGACCTGAGTCGCCTATGGATAATAAAATGTACGTAGTTTGTCGCTATTGCACGGGCATGTGCCATTTTATAGCGTGACCTGTTTGGTATCTATTTAATCAGCCTAATATTATCTTTTATATTTTACTTAAAAAAATTGGGTATTCTATTGTGTTTTTGTGCATTAAAATTCATTAAAGTGTATTTTTTTTTTTTAAATTGCATTTGGAAACCTAATGCACAAATACCATGTGATATAAAAAATTGCAACACCCACCATTTTATTCTGTAGGGCCTCCTGCTTTAAAATTATATAATGTTTGGGGGTTTCTACAACTTGGGAGGATGGAGGATTTGTTTCATCTCATTATTGCCTGAGGCTAGTCGCTTCACTGGGTATATGTAAAGTGGCCTTGGGCGGTGACGTCACAAGGGGTGAGGTCTCCGGATGATGTCAACGGATGGCCACACTCCATGGCTTTATAAGTAACGGCACACGCCGGAGCTAACACAAGAGCGGGAGCTAGCATCAGGAGAAGAGTGAAGAACCAGAGGAAGAGGGAGAAGACACGCTGGAGCTACTTTTAGAAAAGGACTCTGTCAAAAACCTATGTACTGGTTTTATTTATTTTTTACACTTTTTTGGGGTGAATGTACCCCATACTCATTCACATAGGATGAGGGGCTGGGATCTGGGGGCCCCCTTGTTAAATGGGGCTTCTAGATTCTGATAAGCCCTCCACCTGCAGACCCCCCACAACCACGCCACCACTACGGTTGTCAAGAAGAAGCCCTTGTCCCCATCAACATGGTGCTTTGGGGTGGAAGGGGCACAGAGCCCCCCCCCCGCCCCAAAGCACCCCCCCCCATGTTGAGGGCATGTGGCCTGGTATGGTCCAGAAGGGGGGCTGCATGCTCGGATAACAGTTTGGTATGGATTTTTTTTGGGGGGGCCCCGCCATTAAAGAAATTGGCGTGGGGGTTTCCCTTAAAATCCATCCCAGACTAAAGGGGCCATGCCATTTTTTTTAAATTTTGGCGGGGGTTCCCCTTCAAGATCCTCAGAGCACAAGTCGCATGCCAAAGTCAGATCAGTTAAGATGATGATCCGACTTCAGTGATATTGAATGGGCTGAAGTCGGACCAAGTAGTGCAGGAACCTTTTTCAAAGTGGTAACGACTTGTGTCGGACTAGTTAAGAAGGCTCCCGTAGGGAAATTTGTATATGTTATGTGACATGAGCTCCCAAAGTCGAAGTGTAAACCGGGCCTCATCCTTGCTTTTTTTTTTTTTCGCTGAGAGACATGTTGAGTGCATGTAAGATTTAATTTTTTGCCACAACTTTTTGAAAATTGTTCTTCTTTTTTTTTTTTTTTATTTTTTTTTTACACAAAGTTGTCAGTTTAAAGAGAGATTTCTCATACATGCCATGGGTATATGGGGAATGACACCCCAAAACACGATGTACTCTATATATTTGCACGTCAAAACACGTGTCAGTGTGCGTCACCATGTTACAACATACACTGATCAGCCATAACGTTATAACCACTCACCTAATACTGCGTAGGTCCCCCTTTTGCAGCCAAAACAGCCCTGACCTGTTGAGGCATATACAGTAAAACCTTGGTTTGAGAGTAACTTGGTTTGAGAGCGTTTTGCAAGACGAGCAACATTTTTAAACAAACGTTGACTTGATATACAAGCGATGTCTTGATATACAAGTAGCGTCATGTCACAACTTGAGTATAAAAGAGAAGAAAGGCACCTGTAAGTGTTGCAATATGGTTACATTTAATGAAGGTACAACATATTGCTACACTTGGAGGCGCCTCTCTTCTCTTTTATAGCTCCTGTTGGATTTTGCTTCTAATTTCCTTGTGGAGGCTTCCATTTGTGGATGGACATTTTTATGGTTACACAACCTGGTCACATTGCTATAATCTTTTTATAAGAAACTATAAACTGAAGGACCTATGAATAAATGGTTGTGGAACGAATCATTTGAGTTTCCATTATTTCTTATGGGGAAATTTTGCTTTGATATACAAGTGCTTTGGATTACAAGCTTGCTTCCGGAACAAATTATGCTCGCAATCCAAGGTTTTACTGTACTCCACTAGACCTCTGGAGGTATGCTGTGGTATCTAGTACCAAGCTGTCAGTAGCAGATCCTTTATGCCTCCGCCAGCTTGCCTTGTTCCCATAGCGCATCCTGGTGCCATCTCTTGTCCAAGTAGGCGACGCACATACACCCATCCACATGATGTAAAAGAAAACGTAATTCATCAGACCACACCACCTTCATCCATTGCTTTGTGGTTTTCTCTTCTGATGCCTAAATGCCAATTGTAGGTGCGTTTGGCTGTGGGCACGGGCACCCTGACAGGTCTGCACTACGCAGTCCCATACACAACAAACTGCGATGCACTGTGTGTTCTGACACCTTTCTTTTGGAACCAGCATTAACTTTTTCAGCAATTTAAGCTACAGTAGCTCTTCTATTGGATCGAACTACACTGGCCAGCCTTCACTCCCCACGTGCATCAGTGAGCCTAGGCTGCTTATGACCCTGTCGTGGTTTTTCCTTCTTTATACCACTATTGATAGGTCCTGACTACGGCAGACCAGGAACATCCCACAAGAGCTACGGTTTTGGAGTTGCCCTGACCCAGTCGTCTAGCCCAGTGGTCTTCAAACTGCAGCCTGGGGGCCATAGTGGCCCTTTGCTTTTAGATGGCTCTTGGGGGAACTCCCCCCCACTGTCAGCAAAAGTGGGGTATAGCTCCTGCCACCGACACCGACAATGGGACACTATTCCTCCCACTGATGCCAATTATGGGGCACTATTACTTCCCTAATACCAATGATGGGGGACTGTTTCGTCTCACTGATGCCAGGACATTTTCTTCTCCCACTGGCCACAGTCTGGCTCCCCCAAAATTTGAAGGACAGTAAACTGACCCTTTGTTAGAAAGTTTGGAGGCCACTGTCTAGCCATAACAATTTGGCCCTTGTCAAAGTTGCTAAAATACTTATGTTTGCCTTTTTTTTTTTTTTTTTTTTTCTGCTTTCAATACAACGTCAGGGACAACATGTTCACTTACATGCTGCCTAATATATCCCACCCACATTCACATGCCATTGTAACAAGAGAATCAATTTTATTCACTTTACCTGTTGGTGGTCATATTGTCATGGCTGATCGGTGAACATTGACGTGTTTGATAAAACACATCATTTTTTTTTATGCAATGGTGACATGGCTTCTAGGATGTGGCCAGCCATGGTAATAATGGAATAGTACAAGTTGATTTTGTTACCAGAATTAATTACCTGTGTCTGAAATGCAATATCCTGAAGGCGGTATTCGTTTGGCACATATGACGTAGATTAATTGCAAAAGGTATTTCTCTTCTGGCTATTTCTCAAGGAAGGATTTGTCATTTCTGGGATTTTTATGTCCTGTGGTAGGTAGGCAACCAGGTATTTTTTTTAGCTTACAGAACACTTGAGGTTTTATTTCATTAGTTCCAGTTTTTGAAAGATGTTCCTTTTGCCTGTATCTGTGGTGGACTTGCTAGTTTTTGAGAACAAACATTGCTTACCCTACTTCGGTACTGTTTTGTAGTTAGAAAAAAAATTGTAAGATTCGGAAAAATGGATACGAGTATATAAATGTTCTTGGAAAAATTTAATGTAAAGAGAGTTGATAGCGATGACCATTTCAAGATTCTACCAAAGTATATTGTTGAGATTGGGTAGTTTTTAGCTTATAAAACCAAATCTCATGGGGCTTATTTATAAAGTAACAATTTTACACCATTTCTTTAATCCTGGATCACATAGCTAACCACTATACCCACTTCCTATCTTGATATGACTCTGTGTTTACCAGTCTGGTGGATAAAAGGGTAGAAGCTCCTTCTAAAGCCTTATCCTACCTGCAGACTCTGCAATCTGTCTTTGCCACTGTGTCCATCTAGTAGAGCAGCCTTTCTCAATCACATAGGAACCTATGAATTCACTTTCCGGGTCTCAGGGAACCCCTGCTAAAAATTACTATATCTACAACTGCTGATATATTAGTGTGATGGTCAGTGGGAATAATGCTCCTTACAATTGTGGTCATTTGGAAGACACTAATGCAGTTTTCAGGCGTTTTAGCGATTAAAAATGGCGCCTGTAAAACACCTGAAAACTGCCTCTCTTGCCTCCCCAATGTAAAAGCCCGAGTGCTTTCACACTGCAGCGGTGTGCTTGCGGGACGGGAAAAAAAGTCCTGCAAGCAGCATCTTTGGGGCAGTGTAGGAGCGCTGTAATTAGCGCTCCTACACCGCCCCTGACAATTTAAATGAATGGGCAGCGCTTCGGAAGCACTACAACACATACACTTTTAACCCCTTCTTGGGGGTTAAAAGCGCCCTGCTAGTGGCCAAAAAGCGCCACTTAAACATCGGTAAAGGGCCACTAAACTTTACCGCTAACACAGCCACCGCTCCAGTGTGAAAGGGTTCTAAAACATACTGTAGCTTTCCTGTAAATCTACCTATTTTGTAGTCTTTTAATCTGCTCAGATTTTGAAAATGACATGTCATATATATATATATATATATATATATATATATATATATATAATTTTTTTTTTTTTTTTTTTTTTTCAAATATAAGTTTATTCTCAAGATGGAATTAAATGGATGATAATTAATGCACTAACATGTTTTACCTTTTTTTGTACTTGTATTCTTTCTGTTAATGGTTTGCTTGCAGGGTGAGGAAATATTTGTTAACATTTTTGTCTAGCTGTACTGAATGTTTATTGGCCCAGGAAAGGGATTCAATGGAAGACAGATGTTTAATGTGTTTTGTATTTGTGTTTTCCAGGAGTCCTCGGCAGACAAGTTGAAGTGGTCTGGTATTTTTGTCAGCAAGATTCCTCAACAGCTTATGTAAATGAAATGTATAAGCCGTTTGATCCCACCAAGAATCGTATAAAAATGCACAACACCCAGCGTCTTAGAAAAGTTGAGGTGGCGCGAGGAAGAGCTGGTTATGGTTTTACTCTTTCTGGACAGTCACCTTGTATCATAGGTAACGTGATTAAGGATAGCCCTGCTGAGTTTGTAGGACTTAAACCTGGGGATCAGATTTGTGCAGTCAACGACATTAATGTCAAAAAGGCATCTCATGAAGATGTGGTCAAATTAATTGGAAAATGTTCTGGTGTTCTTCATATGGTCACCTCAGAAGGAGCCCGTCACATGGATTTATGCTCTAGCGATGAAGAAATTGCCTATTATGAGGGAAAGACTTGCTTGAAACCAAGGCTTGATTCAAAAGCCATGGGCATAAACCGAGCAGAGAGAGTTGTAGAAGAGATGCAGTCCGGAGGAATATTCAGCATGATTTTTGAGAACCCTGTATCTGGTGGAAAGACAGACAACCATGCACCAAAACAGAGGTCAAGGTCAATGTCTGCTTCACATTATGAAATGAGAAGGGAGAAAACGAAACGCAGTACAGAATTTCTTTCAACAGACGAAATATCAAAAATGGTAACCAACGAATCTGTGTTCTCCAATGGGGTTCAGAACCTGGAGGACTTTGAGCTGGATGCAAGTATTTTAAATGTTGGTATGATCGTTGGCTACCTTGGCTCTATCGAACTTCCTTCCACAAGTTCCAACCTTGAGTATGATAGCCTGCAGGCTATCCGTGGGTGTATGAGACGCCTAAGAGCTGAACAAAAAATACATTCCTTGGTGCTCATGAAAATCATGCATGACAACATTCAGCTTTGCAGTGATAAGGTGGGTATAATAGCTGTGTACCCTGCTGAGAAACTGGCGTTCAGTGCTGTGTGTCCTGATGACAAAAGGTTTTTTGGACTTGTCACCATGCAAAGTAATGATGATCAAAGCTTGGCACAAGATGAAGAAGGGATTTTGCGGACATCTTGTCATGTGTTTATGGTGGATCCGGAATTATTCCACCATAAAATACATCAGGGTATTGCCAGGAGATTTGCATTTGAATGTACACCAGATCCAGACACCAATGGGTGCTTAGAGTTCCCACCATCTTCAATGCCAGTTCTACAGTTTGTATCTGTTCTTTACAGAGACATGGGTGAGTTGATTGAAGGTATGAGGGCAAGAGCGTTCCTCGACAATGATGCTGATGCCCATCAGAATAACAGCACCAGCAGTAATAGTGATAGTGGAATTGGGAATTTTAACCAGGAGGAGAAAACAAACAGGGTGTTGGTTGTTGACTTGGGAAGTGCCCCCAATAAACACATCCCTCGCGGACTATGGGAGAATCCTGGTGGCAGAGCACAGAATCCATCAGTTCTACAATGGAATGGATATTCCAATGAGGATGATAGCCATTTTCCAGCAGCTGATAAACCACAGAACTACAAGAAGCATTTGGGTCCATCGGCACGAATTGAGGTTCCTGTTATTCCACCAAGAGGACCACCGCATCCCCCAAAGAAAGCTGGCCCATTGGATGTTGGAGGCCAGAAGAAATGGTTGCCTGTTCATGTAATACGAGATTGGCAGCAAGGGAATGTCAGTGATCAGGAGTCCTATGCTGACTCCACAGATGGATGGTCCAGTGTCAACTGTGGAACTTTACCTCCTCCAATGAGTAAGATTCCTGCTGACAGATACAGAGTGGAAGGAAACTTTGTACAACCCACTGCGTGCAAAGATGATTGGTCTAAAAAAGCCTTTGACATACATAATATTTTAGGGGCTTTACATGCCGCTAAGAAGTCCAGAGAACACCGAAAGGTAAGAATGTTTGACTCGCTTGGTGGCATGTAGGTATAATTGTCATAAAAATCTACTTTTCTACTTATAAAAATAATATATACATACCAAAAATATGTAGAAGAATACGTATCGGCCTAAACTGAGGAAAAAACATTTTTTTTTTATATATTTTTTTTGGGGATATTTATTATAGTAAAAAATATTGCATTTTTTTTCAAAATTGTCGCTCTATTTTTGTTTATAGCACAAAAAATAAAAACCGCAGGGGCGATCAAATACCACCAAAAGAAAGCTCTATTTGTGGGAAAAAAAGGACGCCAATTTTGTTTGGGAGCCACGTTGCACGATCGCGCAGTTGTCAGTTAAAGCGAGGCAGTGCCGAATCGCAAAAAGGGGCCTGGTCCTTTTGGTTGCAAATTGGTCCGGAGCTTAAGTGGTTAAAGTGATACTAAACACACACTGTTTTTATTTTAATTAAAAAACAAAAAACAAAAAAACATCTAAGTACCTTTTTTTCCTAATCGATATACAGCAGACACGTGACCCAGCTTTTTCCCAGCCTGTCTGCAAGGAAATCTAAGTAAGAGGAGCTTCTAGTCCACAAATGAAAAAAACAGCCTTTCGGATACTGAGTAAAAATAAATAATTGATCTCAATAAACTTTTTTTTTTTTAAATTGTCATACAAGTATATATATTTGAAATCACGTTTTTATTATTTCTTGGCAAAAACATGGTGTTGGCGGATTTCTGCCAGTCACAGCCTGTGTCACACCCCTCCAGCCTGTGTCTTAGAATTAGAGGGAGGTGAAGCCTCCATTAATCTACATGTAATATCCAGCCCCCATTGTGTTTAGCTGGTCAGTGGGCATGAAGGAGGAAGGAAGTGGGCTGTCATTTACCACTGTGTATACGCCCACATGTGGGACTCTATAGTCACATGGGTTGCTCAGATGTGATAGGGAGGAAGTGCTCAGCTGCAGCATAGAAACTCACTGAAAACTGAGCATGTGCAGAGTTGCCACCACAGCTGCAAAATTGGGAACATGAACAGAAGGTGGAGATAGAGAGCAGCATTTTTTTTTTTTTTTTGCAGCCTACAGAAAATTAATCTTATAGTGACTAAGTGAGTATGAACAGCATGCCTAGGGCGTCAGCGGTAGAGAGGTGCTACTTTTAGTGTCGCTTTACTGTTGATTTAGCGGCGCTATTCGGCGGCTAGTGGGGTGGTTTTAACCCCCCGCTAGCGGCCGAAAAGGGGTTAAATCCGCCTGCAAAACCCTGTCTCAGCAACGTTTTGCCGGCGGTATAGCAGCGCTGCCCCATTGATTTCAATGGGGAGGAGCGGTGAGTTCACCGCTCCAAAGAAGCTGCTGGCAGGACTTTTTCTGACGCCCTGCCAGTGCACCGCTCCAGCGTGAAAGCCCTCAGGCTTTCACACTGAAGTGAATAGAGCAGCTGTTTTAGGGCGGTTAGCAGGCGCTATTTTTAACGCTATAGTGCCTGCAAAACGCCCCCAGTGTGAAAGGGGTCTAATTGATAGTTTTTTATGATGTGGGTTTAGTGACACCTTAATTGAACATGCTGAAGGTAGAAGCTGATTGGCTACCATGCACAGCTGCACCATATTTTGCACTCTCCGGTTTTACTAAATCAGCCCCCTTAACTTCTTCAACCTCAGCTGAACTCGCATGATTTCTAACCCGCATCAATGAGAACCTAGACTCAATGTCGTTTTAAATACTTTTAGTATAAGTGCCCGAACAATGTTTTTCAATTGGGTTCCCGTAATTTCCCGTGAAACAAAGAAGGCTCATCACTGTGAACCATTGCATTTTATTTTATTGCACAGTGCTGTCAATTTAACATAGCCCTTCACTGTCCAGTCAGCATCTGGAGGCCGGGAGGATTTAATTGCCCACCAGGTGGTGAAGCATGGGTGGGTGAATTCCAGGAATGGCTCACAGAATTGCAAATCGTTTTTCAGGCTTGTATACAGTATATGTATTTAGCTTTTTGCTGGGAGCTGAGATATAATAAGGCAAAGTGCTATAAGCCATAGCAAGCAATTAGAATTCTTATTTCACCAGCCTGACTCCAGTAACCTAAAACATATTGAGGCTCCATTCACACTGGGCTTACAAAAATGGCAGTTCCTTTGGCAGAAAAAAACATTCATATGGAGGTTTTTTGTTTTTACAAAGATTAGGAGAGTTTAGCATTTTTTCTGCCAGAAAGCTCCAATCAGAAACGCAAACCAGCCTCTAAACATTGAGCTTAAAATTATGCCTGTAATCGTCCTAATGTGCATGGACACATAGGAGAACATTGAGAACACTGAGCTACTTCTACAGGCAGAACACAAAACTACTGTAGAAGCAGTGACGGCCCATCCACAGGGGGCGATGTGGCGCCGCCCCCCAAAGCTACTCATCAAAAAATTTGTAAATTATTTAAATTAAAATACGTTTTTTAGATAAATGTCCCGTGTGTGTGTGTGTGTGAAGGAAGGAAGTGTGTGTGTGTGTGTGTGTGTGTGTGTGTGTGTGTGTGTGTGTGTGTGAAGGAAGGAAGTGTGTGTGTGTGTGTGTGTGTGGGGGCGCCGGACACATAGGTGCTATGGGAAGCATTAAGTCATCGCAATCGTGTGATTGCGAGCAAGCAAATCTATCGGCTGGTGTTTAGACTGCCCATGGAGCGCAAAGCTCTGCGCTCTCCGCACTCCCACTCTTTCATTATGTGTCCTGTGATAGTTGGTGATTGGCGGGTCCGTAGGACGTAGGGCGGTGCTTTTATCGGACCTGCCAATCCCTTCCGGTTTTTTGAGTGACTCATCCCGGCTGGTCCGATGGAACACTAGACATGAGGAGAGGAATCAGCCGGTGATTGGGACATATCACTGAAGCTGCTAGGAGGTAAGATTAAGCAGACTACTTGTGTTGTGCTCTCAGAGCTGCAGTGTGATCGCAGCAGCTGCCTATGTAGTGGATCTGGGGAGGAGGAGGGGGGAGTGCAGAGACAGTGAAGGGTTGAGAAGCTTTTAGCGCATTCCCGGGACAGTACATCTGGATGGGGCTGCTAGTGTTAAATGTGTGGCAGGTAGGGGAAGGGGCAGCCAGGCACGCAGTGGGTAATGTTATGCTAGTTGTTCGGGCTGTCCTCTCCTCTCACCCAGCTGCATCTACACCCAGTCTGAGAGCAGAGACCAGAGCTCCTCCCTGGCATTGGGGATCTGATCATACTGGATGGTGACATTGTGCTGGGAGGACAGGAGATGACAGCAGGAGGGGAAGACAAGCTTCCTTCACTGTACACCGATCTGATCTGGATCATTGCACTGACAGGCAGATCTACCATCTCCTGGTCATTAAATATCTCCTTCCTCGCATTCACCCATCCACAAACCCATCCATCCACTCATGCATCCAATCCATCCATCCACTCATGCATCCACCCAACCCATCCATCCACTCATGCATCCAATCCATCCACCCAACCCATCCATCCACTCATGCATCCAATCCATTCATCCACTCATGCATCCACCCAACCCATCCATCCACTCATGCATCCAACCCATCCATCCACTCATGCATCCACCCAACCTATCCATCCACTCATGCATCCACCCATCCACCTAACTCATCCATCCATCCACTCATGCATGCATCCATCCACCTACCCAGCCATCCAACCCACCCAACCCATCCATCCACCTATCCATCCATCCAACCCACCCATCCACCCACCCACCCATTTTCCCACCCATCCATCTTCCCACCCATCCATCCACCCTTCCATCCATCCACCCACCCATCCATCTTCCCACCCATCCATCCATAAATCCATCCACCATCCACCAGTTTTTTTAGCATTTGCGCTTTTTAGTTTTTCTATAAAAAGCTATCTATAAAAGCTTATGGCCCAAAAACGCCCATAAATGAAAAATAGCAGTGTTTTTTCAGCATTTTTGAACTTTTTTCAGAGTTTCACTCCATGCACACTAGCATTTATTTTTTTTTTTTAACCACTTACCGACCTGCTCACGCAGATATATTGCGGCAGGTCGGCTCTCCTGCGCAAACTGACGTACCTGTACGTCAGTCCGTAAAAGAAGGATAGCGGGTCCCGCGGTCACAGCGCGGAGAGGCGGAACTGTGAACTGCCTGTGTAAACAAGGCATTTCCCCATTCTGCCTAGTGACATGGCAGGGATCTACTGCTCATGTTTCAGTAAGCCCACCCCCCTACAGTTAGAAGATGCTGAGGGAACACACTTAACCCCTTGATCACCCCCCCCCTAGTGTTAACCCCTTTCCCTGCCAGTGTAATTTTTACATTGATTAATGCATTTTTTATAGCACTGATCAATGTCACCGGTCCCCAAAAAGTGTAATTTGGGGTCAGATTTGTCTGCCGCAATGTCGCAGTCCCACTAAAAATCACAGATTGCTGCCATTACCAGTAAAAACAATTAAAAATAAACAAGTCGCACAACCGCACAATTGTCAATTAAATCGTTGCAGTGCCGTAGCTCAAAAAATGCTCTGGTCATTAAGGGGGCAAATCCTTCCGGGGGTGAAGTGGATAACCTCCTAGAAGCTGTTAGTAGCATTTTCTTTCTGCTCTTAAAAGCTATATAGTGTTATCCTAGGTGTCCATGCACACTACTTTAGGCTATTAGCATTTTTTGAGCTTCAGCTTCTAGGAGCAGAAATGTTTTATTTTAGAGTGTTTGAATGCTACTAGCTGCTTCTAACTGCCACTAAAATGCTACTAACAGCTTTTTTATTTTTTATTCACGTACTGAAAAAATGGCAATAAAATGCTAATGCTTCTAAAAGCTAGTAAAATGCTACTAGAAGCTGGCACAAAAAATGCTATTATCAGCATTTTACATCCAGTGTTTTTCTGGCATTTTTTTATATATTTTTTTTTTTATAGCTTATAGTGTGCATGGAGCCTGCAAGTGTTTTTTACCGGTAAAAAAACTCCTCTCAAAGCCACTAGTTTGGGTTTTTTTCTAGCCAGAAAGCCCCTGGCTAAAAACGCTGATAGAAGCCGATGTGTGCATGGACACATAGGATAACATGCTGGGGAGTTTACTGGCTGCAGAAAAAACATCTGAAGCCAAAAATCGCAGCTGTAAAAATGCATGAGAGCTGCAGTGTGCATGAGGACTTATGCTGGCCATACACTATGCGAAAAAATCTTCCGAAATTCGGTCATTTAGACAGTTCATTCGTTTTTCGGCCAGTTAATGGGCGCAAAATCGATAATCGTTGGGATGTTTTTGAGCCGAAAAAACAAAGGGCAAGTTTTGGAAATTTTCTGCCGAACAAACGATAAATTAAAAGGTTAATGTGTTTCCTGTCCGAACTGTCTGAACTAGGTATATGTAAAAAAACGAACAAAAAATGCATTCATTTATGTCCATTGAACGATTTATCGGTCACTACATGATGGCACGAATGTTTGTGTTTTCGGAAATGGGTTCGGCCGATTTTTCGTATAATGTATTGCCAGCATTACAGTTACTGAAGGGGGGAAGAAAGCAAAAGGATAGACACAGCCTGCAAAAGGAACTGGGGAGAGAGAAAAGAGAGGCAGGAGAGGTGACGGGACAAATTCTGCTGCCAGGGAGACATAAAAGAGCTAAGCTGGGTACACACACTCGGTTTCTTTTTCGTTCAACGCAGTGGGCTGAACAAAGAAAAAGACAGAGCACCGTACCAATACAATGTTGGTGCAGCGATTTTCCCTGCTGTGCCCTTGTATACTGCCCAGCAATTTGGATTTGTGAAAAAGATATCCACAGCACAAGATCCCCCCCCCCTCCATGCACTTGATGGGCCGTAATATTGGTTCATTAAGCACATGCCGACCAGCGCACAACAATGTACGTCGGCACAATGGCATGGCTGGGCAAATGGGCGTATAGGTACGCCCCCTTTAAATCGCCGCATTGTGGGCAGGCGCGCCCGCCGCATACTCCGTGCCTGTCGGTCCCACAGACTCTATGTCCCCCTGGGGGCCCGCGATCGTGTCATGGAGTGGCAGAACGGGTAGATGTAAACAAGGCATTTCCCTGCTCTGCCTAGTGACCTGACAAGGATCTACTGCTCCCTGTCATTGGGAGCAGTGATCGGTGTCATGTCCTAGGTAGCCCCCCCCCCCACAGTTAGAATCACTCTCTAGGACACACTTTAACCCCTTGATCGCCCCCTAATGTTTAACCCCTTCCTTGCCAGTGTCATTTACACAGTAATCAGTGCATTCTTATAGCACTGATCGCTGTATAAATGACAATGGTCCCAAAATAGTGTCAACAATGTCTGATGTGTCTGCTATAATGTCGCAGTCACGATAAACGCAGATCGCAACCATTACTAATAATAAAAATGACATAAATCTATCCCCGATTTTGTAGACGCTGTAACTTTTGCGCAAACCAATCAATATACGCTTATTGTGATTTTTATTAATTTTTTTACCAAAAATATGTATAAGAATACATATTGGCCAAAATTGTCGCTCTTTTTTTGCTGTTGTTGTTTATAGCGCAAAAAATAAAAACCGCAGAGGTGATCAAATACCACCATAAGAAAGCTCCATTTGTTGGAAAAAAAGGACGTCAATTTTGTTTGGGTGCAATGTCGCACGACAAGTGCTCTGGTCAGGAAGGGGGTAAATCCTTCCGGGCTGAAGTGGTTAAGGTGCCTGCAGAGAGGGGCTACTAGTAAGAGGGCCAGGGCTAGTTCCACTGAATAGGAAGCTTGATACTTTTATATGCAGGAAAAAAGAACCCTTGATTGTTGGGCCCCTGGCATACTATACTGCAGTGTTTCTCAATCTTTTTTAAGTCCAGGCACCCTTTAAAATTCTGACACCCCATTGAGGCACCCCATTCTAAAAAAAAACTGAGCTAATGGTTTTAAATAAAGCAGTATCCACACATGTAGGACATTTACCATTAGAGGAGATTTATTCTGCCAAAGCAAATATACCTTTGCACACTAGTACTGACTAGTATTCCGATGTTTCTCTCCTCCCTCCGATTCTCTCCATCACTCAGCTAATGTGACTGCCGGTGCTGACGGGGGGGGGGGGTAAACAAGCATGCTGATGCAACGTCCTCCTTATCAGCCAGTAACATCATGGGTTGTTGGGATGCCAACGGACTGGCCCACACAGTGCCCAATACTGCACGATGAAAACCTTTTGGCTTTGTGTAACTAAAAGGCAGACTTGATCCACCCATTGCCTTGTACACAATTTTTGCTCAATTTGGAGCAATTTTTAGGCATTTTGCCAAGGCACCTGTGAGGAACCCAGAAAAAAGCTGCTATACAGGCGGTCCCCGGGTTACAAACAAGATCTGTTCTCTAGATTTGTTCTTAAGTTGAATTTTGTTTGTAAGTTGGAACAGGTAAATTTTTTTTTTTTAAGTGTAGCTCCAGTCAAAACAACAATTTTTTTTTACATTTTTTGGATAGCACAGGGAAGGGTTATCACCCCTGTAACATTCGTTTTGCTGTCTGTGCTCCTGATCAGAAGATTTCACTTCACTTTATGTCCCAATGACAATTGGATTTTGAAAATTTGGGGTTGGAAACAAGGATTGGTGATAAAGCATCAGTGGAGACACCTTTTCCCATGATAACTTATGCCCTGTACACACGGTCGGAATTTCCGTCAGAAAAAGTCAGATGGGAGCTTTTGGTCAGATATTCCGACCGTGTGTATGCTCCATCGG
Source organism: Lithobates sylvaticus (assembly GCA_028564925.1). Taxonomy (NCBI): domain Eukaryota; kingdom Metazoa; phylum Chordata; class Amphibia; order Anura; family Ranidae; genus Lithobates; species Lithobates sylvaticus. Next base: position 710,126,865 of record CM053026.1, on the reverse strand, counting down.
ACTGTTTCTGTCGGAATTTCCGATGGACTTGGATAGAGAGCAGGTTCTCTATTTCCGACGGAGACTTTCCCGTTGGAAAGTCGGACCATGTGTACACGGCATTAGGCTACTTTCACACCAGGGCCACGGTATCCTTAAAGCGTTGATTGTTTTAGTGGCCATTTAGCGCCGTTTTAAGAGGCACTTTTTGCCTGCTAGCAGCCGAGTAAGGGGTTAAAACCACCCGTGTTGCTGCGCTTCCGAAGCGATACCTATTAATTTCAATGGGCAGGAGCAGTGTATACATCGCTCCCAAACCGCCCCAAAGATGCTGCTTGCAGGACTTTTTCTAATGTCCTGCAAGTGCACCGCCCCAGTGTGAAAGCCCTCAGGCTTTCACATTCGGGTGCCATGGGAGGCGATATTCAGGTGCTTTACAGGTGCTATTTCTAGCGCTAAAACGCCTGAAAACTGCCTCAGTGTGAAAGGAGCATTACAGGAGTGAATTTCCCTTCCTAGGGGTAGATTTTGTCTCACTTTCTGTTGTCCCCCCTCCATTTTTAAGTTGGATGTTTGTATCGGGGACCACCTGTATTGTACATTGGACTTGAGGCACTTGTGCATAAGGCTTCTAAATAATGTAAGTGGTGCTCACCCCTCATGCTCCCCCCCACAGGTTCACATTAAAGTGGAACTGTAGTGCAGAAGATGAGGGGAACACTTGAGCATTTGGTTTGCCCTGTTCCAGCAATGACAGCTGCACAGAGGCGGCTCTCTAATTAGGCAAATTGGGCGGTCGCATAAGGCCTCGCACTCCTAGGGGCCTCACGGCCACCTAATTTGCCTACCGTGTGTTGGAGTGAATGTCCCCTAGTTGGTGCCCTCAGAGCCTTTATAGGGGTTGTAAAGTCAAAAGTTTTTTTTATCTTTCATGCATTAAGATAAAAAGCCTTCTGTGTGCAGCAGCCCCCCTCAGTCTCCCTAATATTTATCTGAGGTCCCTCTCTGTCCAGCGATGTCCACGAGTGTCCTGATTCTCCTTCCTTATTGGCTGAGACACAGCAGTAACGCCATTGGCTCACGCTGCTGTAAATTAAAATTCAGCTAGCCAATCTCTTGTGTCATGTCTGCTGTCTCTGACCATCCCCTGTATCATGTCTGCATTCTTTTCTGCAGTAATTTCTATCGCTTGAATACATTTTTCCATAATGGGAGTAAGTGGGGCCTCGTGTCTAAGGTTTGCCTAAGGCCTCACAAAGCCTAGAGCCGCCTCTGCAGCTGCATTCTGGTTTGACAGTTTGGTTGAGAGCACAAGCAACTATGACAGTTCTCATTCTCGGCATGCCTTGAATGTAACTGTTTAGGGGAGCAGTTAACCACTTCGCTCCTGAGGGACGTCCTTGGCTTTCCAGGGTTTTATCTGAATGATGCCTGCAGCTACAGACATCATTCAGATATCGGCTTTTTCAGCCGCCGATTCCCTACACCATAGGATTGATCATGGCATCTGTTCCGCCACTTGATCGTTCTTACGGGCGGCAGGGCGGGGACGCCCCCCCCTCCCGCCGCTCTCCGGAGCTTCTACCGACTCACCGCTTCCATTGGTGAGTCGGACACAGGATCCGCCTGCCCCCGGATGGTGATCATAGAGATTTACGGCAGACCAGATGGTTGCCGGAGTCTCTATGATCGTTCGGAGGCCGGGCGCGATGTTATGACGTCACACCTGGCCTCTGAATTCAAAAAAACGGCGCCGCCTCGGCTGGAAAGCCGTGATCGTTTTTTTTTTTTTTTGACAGTGAACGAGAATGAGAACTGTCATAGTTTCTTGTGCTCTCAACCGAACTGTCAAACCAGAACGCAGCTGTCATTGCTGGAACAGGGCAAACCAAATGCTCAAGTTTTAGGCTTCCCAGCCTAGAGGTGAGATGCGGGGTCTTATTGACCCCATATCTCACTGTAAATGGGTCCGATCATGCCATATTCCTATTACAAGGCATGTTTACATTTCTTGTAATAGGAATAAAAGTGATCAATTAATTTTTTTATTTTTTTTTTAAAGTGTCAAAATAAAAAAAGAAAAGTAAAATTAACAATAAAAAAAAAAAATTTAATTTAAAGCGCCCCTGTCCCCGTGAGCTCGTACGCAGAAGCGAACGCATGCGTAAGTCCCGCCCCCATCTGAAAACGGTGTTCAAACCACACATGTGAGGTATCGCCGCGAATGTTAGAGCGAGAGCAATAATTCTAGCCCCAGACCTCCTCTGTAACTCAAAACATTTTAAAGCGTCGCCTATGAGGATTTTTAAGTACCAAAGTTTGCGAGCGCGTGCAATTTTGAAGTGTGACATGTTGGGTATCTATTTACTCGGCGTATCTTCATCTTTCACATTATGCAAAAACTTTACTGTTTTTTTTTTTTCAAAGCATGAAACTGCTTTTTTTTCTGAAAAAAACGTGTTTTAAAAATTGCTGCGCAAATACCGTGCGAGATAAAAAGTTTCAATGACCGCCATTGTATTCTCTACGGTCGTTGCTAAAAAAAACATATATAATGTTTGGGGGTTCTATGTAATTTTTCAGCAAAAAAATGATGAATTTTACATGTAGGAGAGAAATGTCAGAATTGGCCCGGGTGTGAAGTTGTTAAATCAACCGGTTAAGTTCCATTTTAAGGATCCCTTTTAAATATATATTACTTATATATATCTCTCACAAAAGTGAGTGCACCCCTCACATTTTTGTAAATATTTTATTCTATCTTTTCATGTGACAACACTGAAGAAATGACACTTTGCTACAATGTAAAGTAGTGAGTGTACAGCTTGTATAAGTGTAAATTTACTGTCCCCTCAAAATAACTCAACACACAGCCATTAATGTCTAAACCGCTGGCAACAAAAGTGAGTACACCCCTACGTTTTGGTATATACACGCACACGCCTACCATTGCTCGTTTTTTAAAGTTTCAGGCGCCATGATTTTTACTGGCCACGTGTTCCGGTCATTGGCTCATAGATGATAAACCTCGAGAGCTTGAGACTTAGAAAACCAATTTGCAGCTTCATATTCTGTCCTCACCGTTCACTTTTGCCATATGTACAAAGGCCAAAATGACTCATAATTTTCAAAGTGTAATTTTCTATAATCCTTTTATGATACTGGAGAAAGCATCCTGTGGTCTTTAATATACAACAAACATTATATTCTACCCCACTGCGCGTTGTGCTGGGCAATGCGGAGCAATATGGGAAGAATGAATGGGAATGACAGCGACTTGATGGCCCTCCTGTGACGGTGGAGGTTTTTCAGAGATCAGAAGGTTTTTCTTTTTGTTTTCTTGGCAGCCGTGTTGGTCGGATTCCATCCATGCATCACACAGTAGAGCGTCTGTATTTATGTAGAACTATCTTGGCTCTGTGTGTCTCTTATAGAAAACACATGACGCCGTCAGCCCATTCATTTTACTGGATATTAATATGTGGGGTTGCCTTTCTGTGCGGACCGTGCCAAAATGCTTGCAGTAAAAGCTGTTGGAGCAGATAAATCCAGTGTAAGTGTGGTAGTACTGCTGTAACAGACGTATATTTATAGCCTGTGAGTGTGATTGTATGCATTTGTTTTACAGCAGGTCGGAGACAAAAGTATATAAATAATTAGGATTTTTGGGCTCCAAACGTCCTAAAAAAAAATAAAAAACACCACTCAGGCACAATTCCATGTATAGTAATATCATAAATAATATAATTAGGTGCTCAGTTCCTGTCTTGTGGCTTTTAAAGATGAATCTGTACAAATGTATTAACTATGAAATGTATTCTGTTAGATCATTGCTTGCTTTGTGCACCATAGTTCCATTTTGTTGGTGTGTTCGCAAACAAAGGCGCCATCTTTATTCTGGCAGCTTTATCCTTTATGAATTGTAGACTTGTGCATGGTTAATGCCCCGTACACACGGTCGGATTTTCCAACGGAAAATGTCCTATCGGACAATGTTGTCGGAAATTCCGATCGTGTGTAGGCTCCATCGGACTTTTCCGATGGACAAAGTTTTATCTCCTGCTCTCAAATTTTCCGACAACAAAGTCCTTTTCCGATCGTGTGTAGCGAATTCTGACGGACAAAGTGCCACGCATGCTCAGATCACATTACAAGACCAAAGCTATTGGCTACTAGTCTCTACGTCCTAGGCAACAAACGTCACCACGTTCAGAATGATCGGATTTTCCGACAACTTTGTCCGACTGTGTGTATGCAGCACCAGTGTCGGACAAAATCCATCGGAAGAAATCCGATGGATTTTGTGGTCGGATTTTCGACCGTGTGTACGGGGCATATGAGTGGAACTCCCCAGAAAAGGAGCCAACGTGTAATAATTGTAGGGATGAATTACTAATTCACTCCTGGCGTGTTGACCTTCTCACTTTGCCATCTCAAAGATGCTGGGATCAGGACTAGCAAGGCACATGTGCAACAGAGGGAAAGGAAAAACAGGACTAATAGGGACCTAATAGCTATCCACAAACACAACACACTTTTCTTCTGTAGGAATGGAAAAACTGTAAATGACATGCTCCCTCATTATTTAACAGCTTCAGCCCCGGAAGGATTTACCCCCTTCCTGACCAGAGCACTTTTTGCGATCCAGCACTGCGTCGTTTTAACTGACAATTGCGCGATCGTGCGATGTGGCACCCAAACAAAATTGATGTCCTTTTTTTCCCACAAATAGAGCTTTCTTTTGGTGGTATTTGATCACCTCTGTGATTCTTATTTTTTGCGCTATAAACAAAAAAAGCGTCACTTTTGAAAAAAACTATATTTTTTACTTTTTGCTATAATAAATGTCCCCCAAAAATCTATAAAAAAATTTTTTTTTCCTCAGTTTAGGCCGATATGTATTCTTCTACATATTTTTGGTAAAAAAAAAAACGCAATAAGCGCATATTGATTAGTTTGCACAAAAGTTATAGCATCTACAAAATAGGGCATAGTTTTATGGCATTTTTATTATTTTTTTTTTTATCGGGACTGCGGCATTATGGCGGACACATCGGACACTTTTGACACTATTTTGGGACCGTTGTCATTTATACAGCGATCAGTGCTATATAAATTCACTGATTACTGTGTAAATTACACCGGCAGGGAAGGTGTTTACCAATAGGGGGCGATGAAGGGGTTAGGTGTGTCCTAACTGTGGGGGGATGGGCTTCAACTCTCATGACAGCGATCACTGCTACCGATGACAGGGAGCAGTGATCTCTGTCATGATACAAGGCAGAACGGGGAAATGCCTTGTTTACATAGGCACTTCCCTGTTCTGCGGCTCCGTGACACAATCGCCAGGAGACTGGTGGACCAACTCAATATTGAACCTTACGGACTAAGACTGGGATGCCATTAAAGTTTATGTGTGTGTAAAGGAAGGCATCCCAATACTTTTGGTGATATAGTGCAGCCTTTTTCACCAGGGTGCCTTCACGTGTCTTCAGGGGTGCCTTGGCAAAATGCAGAGAAACTGCCCAGAAATTGTATAAAAGCCAACAGGTGGATCAAGTCTGCCTATTAATTACCTAAAGCCGCAGGTTTTTATTGTGCACATTACAAAACTTCTAGCCACGAGTGATCAAACAACCAATGACCTCATCGGTTTATAAGGAGGACCAGGGGCGTTGCTCGATCTTCAAAAGATCTGGGGCTAGAGCCCATAGCAGCGAAGTAAAGAAAGTCATACGCTTGGGCGAGCAGACATATGTATGTATTTATGTGTGTGTATATATATATCGTTTAACATATCTGTGTGCGGATTCCCCCTTACATCAGAGTCCCCAGGGAGCCCCCCACTTACATCAGGGTCCCTAGAGAGCCTCCCTACTTACATCAGGGTACCCAGAGAGCCCCTTCCTTACATCAGGGTACCCAGAGAGCCCCTTTCTTACATCAGGGTACCCAGAGAGCCCCAGGGCTCAGGAGTTGGCTACATAAAGAATGCAGGGCTCAGCTGTGCCCATCTATGCAGCCTTGACCTGTGCCCATCTATGCAGCCTTGACCTGTGCCCAGCAATGCAGCCTCACCTGTGCCCAGCACTGAACCCCCCACGGCAGTGTCCTCTGTCCCCTGCACCCCACTGCAGTGTCCTCTGTCCCCTGCACCCCACTGCAGTGTCCTCTGTCTCTTGCACCCCACCCCACTGCAGTATCTTCTGTCCCCTGCACCCCACCGTAGTGTCCTCTGTCCCCTGCACCCCACCGTAGTGTCCTCTGTCCCCTGCACCCCACCGCAGTGTCCTCTGTCCCCTGCACCCCACCGCAGTGTCCTCTGTCCCCTGCACCCCACCGCAGGGTCCTCTGTCCCCTGCACCCCACCGCAGGGTCCTCTGTCCCCTGCACCCCCCCGTAGGGTCCTCTGTCCCCTGCACCCCACCGTAGGGTCCTCTGTCCCCTGCACCCCACCGTAGTGTCCTCTGTCCCCTGCACCCCGCCGTAGTGTCCTCTGTCCCCTGCACCCCACCGTAGTGTCCTCTGTCCCCTGCACCTCGCCGTAGTGTCCTCTGTCCCCTGCACCTCGCCGTAGTGTCCTCTGTCCCCTGCACCTCGCCGTAGTGTCCTCTGTCCCCTGCACCCCACGTTATGTTCTCTGTCCCCTGCACCCCACCGTAGTGTCCTCTGTCCCCTGCACCCCACCGTAGTGTCCTCTGTCCCCTGCACCCCACCGCAGTGTCCTCTGTCCCCTGCACCCCACCGCAGTGTCCTCTGTCCCCTGCACCCCACCGCAGTGTCCTCTGTCTCCTGCACCCCACCGCGGTATCTTCTGTCCCCTGTACCCCACCGTAGTGTCCTCTGTCCCCTGTACCCCACCGTAGTGTCCTCTGTCCCCTGCACCCCACCGTATTGTTCTCTGTCCCTTGCACCCCACCGTAGTGTCCTCTGTCCCCTGCACCCCACGTTATGTTCTCTGTCCCCTGCACCCCACCACACAAACACACACTGTGTAGGTACTCTCTTACCTTACACAGGTGTACAGCAAGCAGAGCATCTGAGATCGGCATCACAGGGCTGGATGGGGGCAGGAACTACTGAAGTTAACTTTTTACATTAACAGGCTGGTGATTGGTTTCTAGGATTGCCTGGGAACCAATCACCTGCTGTTTAATGAAAAAGTTAAATCCTGCGGTTCCCGCCCCCATCCTGCCATGTGATACTGGCCGCTGTCCTCTTCATTGGGCCCAAAAACAATAACATACAAAGCCATTTACAACTTTTCCCTGAACTACATCACCAATCTTGTCTCTAAATATCTCCCAAACTGTACGCTCCTCCCAAGACCTCCTCTCTCTAGCTCCCTTGTCTCCTCCTCCTATGCCGATCTCCAGGACTTCTCTAGAGCCTCTCCCATCCTCTGGAACTCTCTACCCCAATCTGTCTGGCTATCTACTACTCTGTCCACTTTTAGGCGATCCCTGAAAACTCAGCTCTTCAGGGAGGCCTAACCTGCCTCTAGCTAACAACCGAATCTTCTACTTTTCCCATCAGTTCATCCCTCACAGTTAATACCTTTTTTTTGTTTCACCAGCCCCTCCCTATTAGATTGCAAGCTTACAGGAGCAGGGCCCTCCTAACCCTCTTGTTTTGAATTGTTTTGTTGCTGTATTGTCTCCCTTTTATATTATTAGGTCCGATCATGTGAAAGGGGCCTATCGGATCCGCCTGTCTGTTTTTCAGGCCCATCCGATCGGGCCACCCATTCACTTTTATGGGCAGGCGGATGTCAGCGGATATGTGTCCACTGGCATCCGATCCAACAAGATCCGCTGAAAACAGACGTTCGGGTCAGATAGGATGAAAACGGACAGGCTGTCCGTTTTCATCCGATCTCCCCATAGAGGAGAGCGGGGCTCTGACAGGTCCATCTCAGCACAGTGAGCGGAGAGGGACCTGTCATCCGCCTGCTCAGTGGGGATCAACGGAGTGATCCCCACTGAGCAAGCAGAGTCTGTCAAAATGGATCCACCCTCATGTGAAAGGGGCCTAAAGCACTGCGCAAACTGTTGGTGCTATATAAATTCTGTATTATAATAATATTATTATTATTATTATTATTATTATTAATAATAATAATAGGAGATGATAGTTTGCAGGGAAGAGCATAGGCGTCAGTATGTTAGAGGGCAGAGCATAGGGGTTGATAGTTTGCAGGGCAGAGCATAGGGGTCAGCAGTATGCCCTGCAGGGTCTGCACAGCAGGGGTGCAACCTGCCTGTCAGCTGCCCACAATTAACCAGTAGAACACAACCGATAGGTTGCCAACACCTGGGCTGGATGATACTAGACATCTTTTAGCTTGGACATTAGATGGGCTCTATCTGACTTGGTGCAGCTTGTAATACACACTGTTTATGCCCCATACACACGGTCGGAAATTCCGACCACAAAATCCGTCGGATTTTGTCCGATGTTGGTGTTGCATACACACGGTCGGACAAAGTTGTCGGAAAATCCGATCATTCTGAACGTGGTGACGTTTGTTGCGTACGACGGGACTACGTAGAGGCTAGTAGCCAATAGTTTTGGTCTTGTAATGTGATCTGAACATGCGTGGCACTTTGTCTGTCGGAATTCGCTACACGCGATCGGGAAAAAAAGTCCGATAGGACTTTGTTGTCGGAAAATTTGAGAGCAGGAGATAAAACTTTTTCCGATGGAAATTCCGACAGAAAAAGTCCGATGGAGCCTACACACCGTCTGGAATTTCCGACAACATGGTCCGATAGGACATTTTCTGTCGGAAAATCCGACCGTGTGTACGGGGCATTAGAAGCTCACAGCTTGCAATAAAATCAGAGTAAGCTACTTCAGTACAGGAGAGGCGCCTGTGCAACTGTGAAAAGACTGAAGATCATCCATATATACCACGGAAAGTGTTTTGTTATTTATATTTCATAAGTGCAAAAAATAAAAATCCTGTGTACTATGCACACTTCCTTTGTTATCTCAAAGTCTAATTTGACTTCTCAATTCTTATCTTGGACTACGAAATAATGAGTCACTATATTGTGGAGAGGAAGACAATGGGAGGGATTCAGTAGTTTAGCAAGGCCAACTGGGCAGTACTGACACCATTAAGTCCACACTATAGCTGCTATCAGGTCACAGCAAATAATTAGGATTTGAGTGCATTTATGGCAAATCAAAGTATTTTTTCTGTACTAGCGGGGTATTTAAAGGGATAAAACTTTGGGAAATGTGCTGTATTGCCAAGATGTATGAAATATAATTTTTTTTTTTTTTTAAGGGCCAAGTTTACCTTTGGGAGCATGTTGCACGTCGCACCTATATTTAGGGTGTAACATGTAACATATTCCAGCAGACCGCCCAATCCTCTGCCTGTGACAGGGGGCAGGGTGCTGTCACAATTTAAAAACGGCTCCGCCCACACGCCCGTGTTATTTATTGCGGCAAATGGCTTGAAGTTTTCAGCAGCAGTCATGTGACGCTCAGGTCCTGAGTCTTCTTTATTGATTACATAAGGATTGGGGGGCTTTTACTGATGTCCATGCAATTGCTTGTGTGGACATTTCCTATTGGCTGACCAGTGGTGGGGTCTTCTCACCATCCTTTTATTCTGCAGGTCCTGTGCTCTGAGAAGATGTATGGTTTGGGGGTATCTTACAAACTTTCAAATAGTGAAAACGAATAAAAGAAAAAAGACCTCATTCACACGGGTGCTGCTGCCCTTACACCATGAATTGGCCATTTGTTTACATGACTGGAGCTGGCAAGTGCTGCGTGCAGGCAGCCCGTGTTATGCCCCGTACACACGGTCGGATATTCCGATGGAAAGAGTCTGATCGGATTATGGTGTCGGAAAATCCGATCGTGTGTGTGGGCTCTAACGGACTTTTTCCGTCAGAATTTCCGCCGGAAAACATTTGAGAGCAGGATCTAAAATTTTCCGACAACAAAATCCAATCGGACTTTTTCCAATTGTGTGTAGAGAATTCCGACGCACAAAGTGCCACGCATGCTCAGAAGAAATTTGGACACAAAAGCTATTGGCTACTGGCCTCTACGTAGTCCCGTTGTATGTTTTTATACGTCACCTCGTTCGAAATGATAGGACTTTGTCCGACCGTGTGTGTGCAACACAAGTTTCGTCCAAAATCTGTCAGAAAAAATCAGACAGATTTTGTGGTCGGAATGTCCGACCGTGCGTACAAGGCATTAGTCTAAGCCAGGGGTATGCAGCCATGAAGGGGTGGAGATCACCGGGCACAATGTCGCCTCCTCACACTTGATTTAAACCTCTAATTATCATACTACCTTGTCGTAATTGCATGCATTGCACGCCAATCATAGGTTTAATAAAAAAATCTGATTTTTAAATGTAAACAATCAGATTTAAATTTAAAAATCAGATTTTTAAATAAAAAAATTGATTTAAATAAAAAATCTGATTTTCTTTTTTTTTTTACTTAAAAAAAAAAAAAAAAAATAATAAAAAATTATAGATTTTTATCCACCCTGCTATAAAATATTTGAAAAAACTTTTGAAGGAATCCACATGTGACCTGAAGGTAGCTTCTGTTATTGTCAGGAGCTGTGATTGTTACTGAGGTCTGTAGATCTCTCACTGTAGTCTATGCTCACAGCGCAGAAAATAACACACAATACAGAGAATGTCGCTGTTTGCTTTATTTTTAGGCCCGCAGTCTTCTTGCATTGTTTCTGTTTGGACTGGAGGCTGGAAACTGCGCTATTGTAAATCTACCATAAATCTTGCAGTGAACAATGCTGGTCAGATGCTTGATTTATTACCGCTTGCTCATAGAATTTCCCATCTACAAATCCGGTTACTGATATTATTAGTTAATATGTAGCCAATGTTTTGATTGTGTTTTATTTGCTGAAAGCATCCTTTTATTGTTTAATTACTAAATGGCTGTGCTTCCTGAGATGTCACTCACTTGTAGATGGCTATTATTATTGATGAAAGCCTTTTACTTTGCTTTTCTTTGTTTTGTTATTCTTTGCATTTTGGCAGTATTTACATTTATTGAGACGTGGCCCTTGTGCTGGTACAAGCTGTCCTAGTTGAAACCCAAAGTCCCCTGCGACCCTCTCCTCCCCCTGTATACCCCCGCAGCCGCAATCTTACTTTGTGTCTTAGGTTAAGACAGCTCATACATTAGTCGTTTTTTTTTTTTTTTTTAAAACAGAAAAAAAATGATTAGATTTCCCCATCCACACATTCTGTTTCAATAATGTTTATTCAAGTCTAACAGGTAGCGGTAGTTTCGCCCACGCAGGGGCTATAATTGATCGTTATCACAAGGGTTATCTTACAAAGGCAGCCAAAAAGAGGCAAAGTAAACATGTAGGAAAAAACGTCTTGTTTCGTAAAGCCGTCAGGGCCGAGGGGTCCTGAGGAGGTTCCCCAAAATAATGGGGCATCCCCTGGGCCCCCGCCAATACCCATGCAGTGGTGCCATATACAGCCTATACAGATCTAAAAGCAGAGGCAGATTGGAAATCGGTAGAAAGTTAAGCAATGTGGCGCTAAAGAAAGAGAGACTGTGCAAAAGGAAGGGCCAGGGGGGTTAGAGGCCGAGAGAAGGGGTAAAGGTAAGTGCTCGGGAGCATTGGGACCGTCTGTCATAGGCGGCCCAAGCTGTCTGGGGGGAGAGTAGGAAAAAGGCCTATGATAGCCATGGTTCCCAAACTTTAAGGAACTTCGCATGGGAGTGGTTGCAAATGCTGGGCATATGTTCGTTAAGCATCAACGCGATCATGCGATCTTTCACCCCCTAGAAGGGGACAGGTGTTTTTTTTTTTTTTTTTCAGACTTGGGCAATTTTTCTTTTGGCTGACAAAAATTGGTAGGAAGCGAGTGAGCTCTGATAGGCGAATAGGCCCAGAATTGGACAATGCAGTAAGGCAAACCTGTCTTCTTTTGGTATGGGGAGATGGAACAAAGTAAAAAGGAGGCCAAATGCATGGGACCAAAAACAAATTAGTCTAGGGCACGCCCACCATACTGTATATGTACTTCAACGCCCCGATGGCCAAACCCCCGGAAACTGTAGGACTGAATGGCATGGGCAATGTGGGTAGGGACCCAGTACTAACATAAAAGCCTCTTATATGCCGCCTCCATTGTGGCTGTATTGAATGAGCACTTGGCCACAGATGACCAGGCCCCACTTCAGTCTGCCAAGTCTATCTCGGTTGCCAGGTCTTGTTCCCACTGAGCTACATAGGTGAGAGGGGTGGAGGAGAAACTGTTATTCAGAGAAGCATAGAGAGCTGATATGAGGCCCAGGGATCCCGGAGAGTGCTGGCATGTGGGTTCAAATGTAGTTTTTTGGAATGGGTACATGGAGGTTCTGCATAGTAAGCCAATGCTGAAGGTTGAGGTAGTGGAAGAATTCTGTCTCTGGGATGTCAGGGGACTCCCGCAACGAGGCCCACGAGGAGAATGATCCGGTGGCTAGAAAGTGTCTGACATGTGTGAACCCCTATAGCAACCCTCAAGGAGAATGCCTGTGTGTGGTCCAAGCCTGGTGATTGGTGATAGGGAGCAGGGGTCCCCATCTATACATTTGACTATTTTTAATCCTTATGCTGCTAACATTAGTAAATGGATAGGAAAGTACATTATATTTACATGCTTTTTATTTTTTTAGTTGAGATACATCCCAGGAGTCTTCAGGAGGGGAGGAGGTTTATTTTTTTTTTCAGCTAAGCCCTCCTGTCTACCAGCCTGAACTAAGGGCAGATAGGTAATTTCTACATGAGAATCATCCGCCCTTAGTTAAGATGGCCATGGTCAGAAATGCTAGGGGGTGTTTTTCTAAGTTGTTCCTCAGCAAAAAAGAAATGCATGGAGACAAGGATTGGATGGGTGAGTTTGCTTTGAATAATAAAAATGAATTAAATATTTATTTTAGTGCTCGGATACAGTGTAGTTCCAATGCCCTAAGCCATGGAGATGATATAGGTGGATATGAACCTTGGATATTGCAAAAATGTGACGCAGTATTGATCACTCATATGGGTGCCCTGGACTCCCTGGAACAGAAAGGGTATCAAAACTCGAAAATGCCTTTATTTTTTACCCTACACTTATTTCAATGTCTATGTAGGGTCTCAGTTGTTGCCTTCATCTTTTCTTTTTCTGAAATTAATTATCCGGGCACTAATACCTTGGATGCCTACTTCCTGTTATAAGGTGACAACGTTTCATTAGCAGCTGCCTAAGCACTGGTGGTCTTGTTGCACCAGGAATGTGCGGGCCCTTTACAAGCTTGGCACACCATCCTGCTCATCTTACCAGCACTCAGTGAGATCCTACAGAGCAGTCTTTCTGCACCACCAACTGCTGTAAGCATGGGCAGCACTTCAGGATGGGTATCTGGGGCTATGTTGCTTAGACAGGTTTGGGAAATAAGGACAGCACTATGAGTTTTAGAAAAAAAGTATGCATGGCATTTCATTTTAATTTATTTTTTAACTGTAATGTTAATGTGTGTTCCACCCGTTTCTCCTATTTGTTTTTCTAAATGTTCTTCCTATGTATGTGCTCCCTGGTCTTGCCATGTGGGTGCCATGTTGTCCCGCCATGTAAGCGTTACCTGGTCCTGCCAGGCGAGTGCTATCTGCAGTGCTTTGTACTAGAAATGGAAGAAATCCAAAGAAAATATTGATGCAGCCACAGATTTCCTTTTGCCTAGTTTCATCATTTTCTATGTGTTGAAGTTTTATCACCATAATCCTTTTTGGTGGTTTGCCAATGTTTATGACCATTAAAAAAAAAAAGAAGCCTGCTCAGATGATGAGCTTGAAACAATGCTTTTCTCCGCTATTGTCAGGCAGACTTGTATGAGAAATCTCTGGCTCAGCATCGGTATACTTTCTTCAAAATCCTGGCAGGTCTGGTAGGACAGTTGCAGAGACACTCCCAGGTTTTAGAGGTCTGTTCCAAGATTTCTTGCTTGGAGAATCCAGCAGTCTTGTGATTGCGGTATGCTCCATGGTGTTTTACATCGAACATCTTTACAGAGCACCGTTTTTAACCACTTCGTATCCAGGGCAATTCTGACACTTCTCACCTATATGTAAAAATCTACTTTTTTTTTTTTTTGCTAGAAAATTGCTTAGAACCCCCCAAACATTAAATATATATTTTTAGCAGAGGCCCTATAGAATAAAATGATGGGTGTTGCAATTTTTTATGGCGCACAGTATTGGCACAGCGGTATTTTAAACATAGTTTTTTGGGAAAAAAAAAATACACTTTAATGGATTAAAAAAAAAAACACAATATTTACCCCAATTTTTTAATATAATGTCAAAGATGATGTTACGCCGAGTAAATAGATACCTAACATGTCATGCTTTACAATTGTGTCTGCCTGTGGAATGGCAGAAAACTACAGTGCTTAAAATTCTCCATAGGTGTTGCTTTAAATGCCTTATAAGTTACCAGTTTAGAGTTACACAGGAGGTCAGGTGCTAGAATTATTGCCCTCGCTGTTACGTTTCATAGTTAGTAAGGTTGAATAATGACATCAGTCCATCCAGTTCAACCTGAGTGAGTGTCTACAACTGTCCCTATCCCTGTACATTGCACACTCACATCGGTCCCTACCCTCAAGGAGCCCACAATCGTATACTAGGTCCAATTTTTTTGGACAGAAGCCAATTAACCTACCTGCATGTCTTTTTGGAGTGCTACCCACTACACCACTGTGCTGCACCACATGCCACAATACCTCATATGTGTAGTGCAATCACTGTTTACATATGCCTGTGGGAGTAATGTATGCGTTCGCATTTGCACGTAAGCACGGGGGGATGGGGGTGCTTTAAAAAAAATATTATATTATTTATTTTCTACAAAACTTTATTTTTAAAATATATTAACTGTATTGCTATTACAAGGGATGAACAGGTTTTAGAGTCAAATATATGTTTATTAAAGTTTTACAAGATACATTGTACATCTAACAGTCAGATGTCAACAGAGGGTATTAGCAGGCATGAGGTATATGCCCAGGGGTGTAAAATTCTCAAATATAAACAGGTTATGCCATAACTGTAGGGGTACCCATCTGGGGTTGAACCCTTGAGAAAAGTCGACATCAGTCTACCGATAAATAGGATAACAGTCGGGGGAGGGGGGGAGGAAGAAAGCAGAGTGGGTACTGAAGGGAGGAAAGGTGGGGGGGGGGGTGGGTCCCGGGCTGGTCCCAGCGCAGCACATCTAATCATTTGGCGTGGATTGGGGCTCAATCTGCTCTCTGGGGTGACAGTAATTTTTTCAGAGAGTCTGAGGAGGAGTACTCAATCCATATGAGCCATTGGAGCTTATAGGGATGAACAGGTTTTAGACCCCAAATCTCTCCTCTGGCCTCCAATACAGTCGATCGGACTGATCTGCTGCTTTCCCAACGGCCAGGTAAACAAAGAGGCGGACCGGAAGTGGCGACATAATCGTTGTTTATGGGGTCACAGAGAGAGGAACAACATCAGTTCCTCTCCCTCTGTTCTGTGCAGCCATTACCGATCGGACGCTAGAGCCCGGGAAAGCGGTGAAGGGAGGACCCCCCTTCTGCCACCCACGGAGGTGATTGAGTGGCTAAATAGTCACTATCTGCTACAAAGGGAAACACCGGGATGAGGCTGGTAGATGCAGGTATCATCCCGAAATAAACACTGAAACCCGAGGATGTCCATGGATGTCCTACGGGCGGCGCGTACTTTAAAATGGCCAGATGACATAACCCACATAAACTTTGCTGTCATGTCACCAGGAATATGGAACTTTAGTCAGAGCTTGGAACACCCATCTGGTTTTTACTCCATTGATACCCACGTTGGAAAGTTTTACCCAATCTGTCTAAACAGGAAATAAATGAATTGGCTGGAGTTCTGCTTTAATACCACCTTATTATAGACTAGATTGGCAGGTTAACTGATGGGTACTCTAGGCACTACCAGGACAGAAAATAAAAGTAAAATATCGCCAAACGGGAACCCAAATAATAATAAGACAAAATACTGTAGTTTGGATTGGAGATTGGAGGGGCTAGAACTACTGTAAAATTGTTATTAGCATTTGCGTGTTCTGTATGGAAATTTCACTGGCTATCCTGTCAAAGTGGCATGACACCAGAACAGAGATGGAAGGGAAGGAAAATATAATGGAGAGTCGGGCAACAAGAAAAACCTATATAGGAAAGATTTGCATTTACAATGCAAGCCAACATCGTAATGGTGTGACATTATATCCCTAGTTGGACAAAAAAAAAGACAGAAAAGAAAAAAACAGAGAGAGAAAAAGAAAGCGCCCGACCTCCACCTGCAACCCAGGCTGTGCTTGCCCACCCCATGTCACACTTATGGAGATAGAAAGTCCTGATAAAGCTTCACCAAAGCCTATAGAAAAAATGCATCCCCTGACCTGGTGGCTCAACTTAACACTGCAACTTTGTCCATGCAGTCTAAAGGCCAGAGAAAAAGGGGGGGGGGTGCAAATACACAAGAAAATAAAAAGGGGGCAGGGGAGGGCGAATAACGCATCTCCCCACCTCTAATGGGGGGGGGGGGTGCAGAAATGAACGGCAAACAGAAAAATATATTAAAAAATATAGGAGTTGGACAAGTCGTGGAGAATCTCCACATGGGTGAGGACCTCTATACACCTCATAATGGCCTCTACCTTCGGCAACTCACTCAGTGGAGCTACCTCCAGTAGCATTGCCACATGCACAGTTATTCGCTCTGGTACTTAGAACAGTTCATGAGAGTGTGGATAGCGGCTACCTGCCTCCCCCCACCCCCAGGACCCCCACAATCCACTCTAACCTCCTCTAGGGAACCTTCATCTCTCTAAGCAGCTCATAGGATCAACCAGCCTGATCAGATTGGCCGGGGAACATGACCTCCATATGCTAAGACGTAGTCTTGAAATGAATTCAGCATGCCTAGATTTTCATAAAAGGGGACATGTGGGCAATGTGAATAAGATCTTCCATTATTCCTAACCGTCGGTGGGTTAGTATTGCTCCAACAGACAGGGATACACATCCTAGCCACTGTGATCATATGTACACAGTGGCCAAGATTTCACGAACGTGCGCCAAGTGAAAGGAGTAAAGAGGAAAGGATCTTGTTGGGACGTGAAGTCCAGAGAGGACCCAGTTGACCAGCTTATCCTTAATGACGACTCCTGTTTGCATGCTCCTTCATGTGAACAAATGATGAACTTTTAGGCCTCATTCACTGAAGGTGGTGTGTGGTCCTGACACAGACAACTTTGACATTTGGCTGTGTCCTTGCAGCTGCTGTGTCTGCATTCACTTTCATAGCCTGCCTGCATGCAGCTCCAGGTTTTTGTTTTCTCTGGAGATCAACTCTAAGTTTCCATGTTGAAAACTATAAATTTAATTAAAGTGTAACTTTAGATCTCCGCTGAGCAGGAAGATGACAGGTCCATCTCTGCACTCCGTGCAGGGACGGACCTGTCAGAGCGCCGCTCTCTCCTATGGGAGATCGGGTGACGACGGGCCGTAGAGTCCGTCGTCATCCGCTCCGCTCTGCAGACGGATGAAAAAATGGGGGTTTCCTCCGTCTGCAGAAACGGAGCATAGCGGGCACGGACGAGAGCGGGTGTCAGCGGATGCTTATCCGCTGACACCCGCTATCCCATAGGGATACATGTATGTCCGTTTTTCATCCTAAAACGGAAGGATGAAAAACGGACATACGGTCCGTCAGTGTGAAAGAGCCCTTAGTCAGAAAATTTGGTTCTAGTAGATCACTTCAGGCTTGCCCATTTTTCAGGTATAGGTAAAACATTAAAAATACGTGTCTATACTGTTTAAAATCCAGTAATACATGTATACTGTCTCACTCTGCTGTGCACATGCTCAGTTGCTCTCCATTTTTAGGCACTGCTGAGTTTGTAGAGGCCGATCTGTTGACAGCCTTAAAGCGGAATTAAACCCTCCTATCCTTTAAAGCAAAGGAAGCTGCTTCTATTTGATCTGCAACTGCCATGGTGCTGCACATGTGGTCAGTTATGGCACCAGACATTTGATGGTTTGACAGTTTGGTTTAGGACAAAAATCAAGTGTGACAGTTACTGGAATGCCAGGATTGCTAACTATTTTTTGAAACTGTTAAAGGGTTTCTAAACCCTCCTTTGTTATTTTTATTTAAAAAAAAAAAAAAAAAAAAAAAAAACATGCCTATAACTTATCTGCTCTGTGCAATCCTTATGCACAGAGCAGCCCTGATTCTCCTCATTCTGGGGTACTCCGCTGGCGCTCCAGGCCCCCCCCCCCTTCATCGGGTGCCCCACGGAAAGCCACTTTCCATGGGGGCACCTGTGCGGGGCTCGCTCCTGAGTCTCGCTGCTGCTTCCATTGACACAGACAGCGGGACTCGGCCCTGCTCCCATGTCACTGGATTTGATTGACAGCAGCTGGAGCCAGTGGCTCCTGCTGCTATAAATCTGTCCAATGAGGTGAGAGACAGCGGCTGGAGCTGCTGCGCTCGTGTACATCACTGGATCGGATCAGGCTCAGGTAAGAAAAAGGGGGGCTCTGGGGGGAGCTGCAGCATGGGCTTTTCACCTTACTGCATACAAAAAAAAATTATTAATAAAAATGCCATAAAACTATCCCTATTTTGTAGACGATATAACTTTTGTGCAAACCAATCAATAAACGCTTATTGCGTTTTTTTTTTTTGTTTTTTTTTACCAAAAATATGTAGAAGAATACGTTTCGGCCTAAACTGAGGGAAAAAAAATTTTTTATGTATTTTTTGGGGATATTTATTATAGCAAAAAGTAAAATATATTGCATTTTTTTCAAAATTGTCGCTCTATTTTTGTTTATAGCGCAAAAAATAAAATCTGCAGAGGTGATCAAATACCACCAAAAGAAAGCTCTATTTGTGGGGAAAAAAGGATGCCAATTTTGTTTGGGAGCCACGTCGCACGACAATTGTCAGTTAAAGCGACGCAGTGCCGAATCCCAAAAAGGGGCCTGGTCCTTTGGCTGCAAATTGGTTCGGGGCTGAAGTGGTTAATGTGGAATGTATGTTCCTTGCTAAACAACATTATTTTTTTTATCAAGTTGTTATGGGTAAAGTTCCCTTTTAATTTAATGTAAAAAATAAAATAAGGATAATAACGAGATAAATACATATTACAAAGAAATCCCTTCTCTCCAACAAATGATTCACAGTACTCCTTGTAATAATAGGAGGGAAGGGACATTATTGATCTTTCAGGAAATCTGGAAGAGTGGTTTGTAGATTTTTTCCTGCAGTGCCACCTGCTGGTAGATGTGAGTATTCAGTTTTTAAATATAAGTGAACCCTGGAGTCCCATTATTTCTGTGGACAAATTTCATCTTTCTGAGCGGCGAGAATCCCGTTGTTGTATTCTATAGCCAAGAGAGATGTGGACAACAGCAAGTTATTACCCAGAAGGGTCAGAGTCATCCGTCTCGGGTTTGTTCTTAGTGGATGTAATTTCAGAAGAAACGATAAAACTTTCTGTGAAGAAAAATGTTATTGTTTTTTTAAGGTCTAAAACTGTCATCTTTGAATCATAGTCGCTGTGCACAGGGCCTCCTCCTATAGCTGAGCAAGTCGTAATCTTTTCGCTCATTCCGCGGTCCATGTGTTGTTAAAAATTTGCCGTGCCTAAAGCAAAATTTGAAGAATAGCGAAATTGTTGCCCGATCTTTTTTAATCAAACATTGAGATCTTTAAGAATCTGTTGCATCTATAGAATAATTGTATAATAATAAAATTGCTCTTTTCGCAGAGTTCAAAGTTTGGCCACACAATCGGGCTGGTCCAAGGGACGCAACGCTCTTCAGGTCGGAGGTCTCTGGGAAGATCAAAAAGATTCAGTGTCACGCGCTCGCTAGATAACTTGGAGGTAAGGGTACTTGTGTGGGAATTTTTACTATTGTATGTTTTGTTAAGGATATAGTCTGTTACTATATGGAGTATATATGATGTACATCATGAATGACGTTATCCTTAGCAGAGGAATGCAACCAAAGTTTGGTAGTAAGACCTGAAATTACACAACACAATGGGGTTGATTTACTAAAACTGGAGAGTGTAAAATCGGGGGCAGCTGTTCATGGTAGCCAATCAGCTGCTAACTTCAGCTTGTTCAATTAAGATTTGATAAAACAAAAAACCTGGAAGCTGATTGGTTTCTATGCACCCGATTTTGCACTCTCCGGTTTTAGTGAATCAACCCCATTATCTTCCAGGTGCTCCCAACATGCCTAGAAATACAGTATTTTGAGAGAAATATCTGAGGTGGATAAGTAGTTCAGGGGAATGAGGGAGTAGACTGTCAGTCTTGTTCTTTTTTTGTGTAATAAATGTGCAGACATCCATATGTTTTAATGGCTTCCTGTCTGGTACTACAGGCCAATCAGCAGGCAGATAAACTGTTTCTCAGCTTAAGGATGAGCGACACTCAAGGTACTAGTTAAGGGGGGGGCAAAACAAGTCCTGGACGGCCGCACACCGATAAGGCACTTTTATTAAAGATAAAAATCCAAATACAGTCAGTTCATGTTGCAAAGGCAGGAAATATTAACTGACGCATTTCACACCGTAATTTGGTGCTTAATCATAGCTAGCGCCTAGTTAAGGGGGAAGGGACCCAGGTCCTGGCCCTGGGAAGGAAATAGAGCAGAGAGCAAAGGCATGAAAGAAGTTACACTATATTGTTAAAAGTATTAGGACACCTGCCTTTACACACACATGAACTTTAACTCAGCAAGTGGCGGAGTGTCCCTTCCTAGGGAAAAAATGAGAAGACTGCCACAGTGATCAGATCTTTCCATTCCTCCATACACTATACTGTCGAAAGTATTGGGTGCCTGCTTTTACACACACATGAACTTTAATGGCATCCCAGTCTTAGTCCCTAGGGTTCAATATTGAGTTTGCCCACCCTTTGCAGCTATAACAGCTTCAACTCTTCTGGGAAGGCTGTCCACAAGGTTTAGGAGTGTGTCTATGGGAATGTTTGACCATTTTTCCAGAAGTGCATTTGTGAGGTCAGGTACTGATGATGAAGTAATGGCTTGGCTCGCAGTCTGCGCTCTAATTCATCCCAAAGGTGTTCTATCTGGTTGAAGCCAGGACTCTGTGCAGGACAGTCATGTTCCTCCACCCCAAACTCGCTCATCCATGACTTTATGGACCTTGCTTTATGCACATGTCAAAATCATTTAGTAGAGGGGGGATTATGGTGTGGGGTTGTTATTCAGGGGTCGGGCTTGGCCCCTTAGTTCCAGTGAAGGGAACTCTTAAGGCATCAGCATTTTGGACATTTTCATGCTCCCAACTTTGTGGGAACAGTTTGGGGATGGCCCCTTCCTGTTCCAACATGACTGTGCACCAGTGCACAAAGCAAGGTCCATAAAGAAATGGATGAGCGAGTTGGGGGTGGAGGAACATGACTGGCCTGCACAGTGTCCTGACTTCAACCCGATAGAACACCTTTGAAATGAATTAGAGCTCAGACTGCGAGCCAGGCCTTCTCGTCCAACGTCAGTGCCTGACCTCACAAAAGTGCTTTGGGAAGAATGGTCAAACATTCCCATATAGACACACTCCTAAACCTTGTGGACAGCCTTCCCAGAAGAGTTGAAGCTTTTATAGCTGCAAAGGGTGGGCCAACTCAATATTGAACGCTACAGACTTAGACTGGCATGCCATTCAAGGTCATGCGTGTGTAAAGGCAGGCGCCTGATGCTTTTGACAGTATAGTGTATGTAGGAATGGAAAGATCTGATCACTGTGGCAGTCTTCTCATTTTCACCCTAGGAAGGGACACTCCGCCACTTGTTGTTGGTGCGTATTTGGGAAATTGGAACACTGTCATTTTGCCCACAGCGCTATCTGCTTGTAAAAATGCACACAATGTTTTTTACCTCTCTGGCACCAAAATTCTACGTTCTGGGTGATGTAACCTATCAATGCCTCTATTTCTAATTAGATCGTTTTTATGATGACCTGAGTCCCATTTTAATACAGAGGGACTACAGGACGATGGGGACATTTCAGTGTTGCCAATATAATAGGTGCCATCTTCTGGCTGAGATCAGTGTTGCAGGGAATCTCCTGTGGAAGATCTGCTTGTACATTTTGCTGGTGTCTCGTTTTCTGTGTTTTATGTTAGCAGCACTTATTGTATAAAATTGCCCTCGGCTTGATATGCGCTCTAACCCACAGGAATCCTAAATAAAGCTTCTGCTTAATGTTAGGATGGAGAGTAGAAAGAAACATGGACAGTGTAGCTGGCCTGGCTCACAATCAGTTGAGGGTTCCATGGCTGGGCTCTGTGGTTTTACTTGGCATGGATGGTACATTTCTACATTTTTGTCCAATAGATGTAAGCTGCCTTCTGAGGACACACCCGGTACTTCCTAATCACAGGACGCACAATGGTAGCATAGAGATCTCCGACTCCCTGTCTACACAGCTCTGCCCGATTCTGACTTTCAGACTGTAGGAACCGGAGTGTGTCCAGCTCAGAATGATCCTGGTCTTCAGTATGGGAGGCTAATGTTCTTTGTTCCAGATCAGCATCTGACTTGAGAAATAGACCCTTACTGCTTGTTATGGCCAATTCTGTATGACACACTGCACAATGGTGACACTGTGACACACTGTGCAATGGTGACACAACACACTGGTGACACTACGGCACACTGCACACAGGTGACACTACGACACACTGGTGACACTACGACACACTGCACACTGGTGACACTACGGCACACTGGTGACACTACGGCACACTGGTGACACTACGACACTACGGCACACTGGTGACACTACGGCACACTGGTGACACTGGTGACACTACGGCACACTGGTGACACAACGACACTACGGCACACTGGTGACACAACGACACTACGGCACACTGGTGACGGTACGACACACTGCACCCTGGTGACGCTACGACACACTGCACCCTGGTGACGCTACGCCACACTGCACCCTGGTGACGCTACGCCACACTGCACCCTGGTGACGCTACGCCACACTGCACCCTGGTGACGCTACGCCACACTGCACACTGGTGACACTGTGACACACTGCACACTGGTGACACTGTGACACACTGCACACTGGTGACGCTACGACACACTGCACAATGGTGACAGGAGAATCTTTTTTCTCTGCGGCCTCTTTAATACAAAGTCCCACCTCCAATGATGGACAGAACAATCGTCCAATGGCAGTGCAGGAGAGGGACTTCCTATTACAGAGGCTGCCGTGCAAACAGGAAATTCACCTGTATGTACGGCACTTGTCCTGCCTCCTCCCTGTCCCCTCCAAGGCAGCCAGCATGTATATCTTTTGTGGCCCCTGGCGCTTGGGGATTCGTTGGGGGTCACAAAAGATATACATGTCCAAAATACCAGGCGGGCCGTTCGAAATCGGGCCTCGGGCTGCAATTGGCCCGTGGGCCAGACTTTGGACATACCTGTTGTAGGTGGAGGCAGGGTAGGCTTCTCTGAAGATAAATGTTTTCGCCTAAAAGTAGATAGATTTGGAGATAGTCTGACAGATTGGAGTAGGGTTTTCCAGAGGATGGGAGAGCCTCGGGAGAAGTCCTGGAGTTGAATATGGGAGGAAGTGATGAGGGAGCTAGAGAGCAGGAGGTCTTGGGAGGAACGATGAGGACGATTAGGTTGTTTTTTTTTAAGACTAGGCTAGTGATGTAGCTGGGGGCTGAGTTGTGGATGGCTTTGTAACTTATTGTTAGCATTTTGAATTTAATTAGTTGGTGAGTAGCAGCCAATGGCTGGATTGGCAGAGAGGGGTAGCAGACGCTGAGCGGTTTGTAAGGTGGATGAGTCTGGCAGCAGTATTCATAATGGACTGAAGAGGGGTTAGTCTATTTAAAGGTAAGCCAATGAGGAGGGAGTTGCAGTAGTCGAGGCGAGAGATGGCCAGGGAGTGAATCGGGAGCTTTGTGGTTTCATTGGTTAGGAAGGGATGTAGTTTGGAGATGTTGCGGAGGTTGAGGCAGCAAGCTTTGGAAAGGGATTGGATTTGGGGCCGAAAGGAGAGTTCAGCGTCCAGGATAACACCTGGCACCCTGGCATGTGGGGATGGGTGGATGGCTGTGCCATTGCTTTTGACAGAGAAGTCGGGGGAAGAGGCACGTGGGGGAGGAAATATTATGAGCTCAGTTTTGGACAAGTTGAGTTTGAGGAAGTGGTGTGACATCCAAACACATCACCCTGAACACACCATCCCCACTGTGATCCATGGTGGTGGCAGCATCATGTTGTGGGGATGCTTTTCTTCAGCAGGACAGGGAAGCTGGTCAGAGTTGATGAGAAGATGGATGGAGCCAAATACAGGGCAAGAAGAAGGCTTGGAAGAAAACCTGTTAGAGTCTGCAAGAGACTTGACACTAGGGCGGAGGTTCACCTTCCAGCAGGACAACGACCCTAAACATACAGCCAGAGCTAAAATGGAATGGTTTAGATCATAGCATATTCATGTGTTAGAATGGCCCAGTCAAAGTACAGACCTAAATCCAATTGAGAATCTGTGGCAAGACTTGAAATTGCTGTTCACAGACGCTGTCCATCCAATCTGACAGAGCTTGAGCTATTTTGCAAAGAAGAATGAGCAAAAATGTCACTCTCAAGATGTGCAAAGCTGGTAGAGACATCCCCAAAAAGACTTGCAGCTGTAATTGCAGCCAAAGGTTGTTCTACAAAGTATTGACTCAAGGGGGCTGAATACAAATACACACCACACTGTTCACATATTTATTTGTAAAAAATTTTGAAAACAATTTATAATTTTCCTTTTACTTCACAATTATGTGCCACTTTGTGTTGGTCTATCACATAAAATCCCAATAAAATACATTTATGTTTTAGGTTGTAACATGACAAAATGTGTGAAGTTTCAAGGGGTATGAATACTTTTTCAAGGCACTGTAGTTGTATAACAACTAACTAGACTGCCATTGGGAACTGTGGATCACAGACCTTTCCAAAAAAATAATTGATGACATGGAGATCTTATGATAAGTGACATTAGTGACCTTATAACTGTAACTTTTATTCTTTGCAGACGCATGTTACATCGACTTACAGTGGGTGATATTTGTAAGTGGTATGGGCTCAGGGCATGTTGACCTTGTATTTTACAGCAAAGTCAGGCCCCTTTCACACTTGTGCGACTTCAAAGTCACGCGATTTTACCGCGATTTTTGAGGCGATTTTGCCGCGATTTCAAGGAATGCCTGTGTGAGTGCCATCAAAATCGCACCAAAGTATTGCAGGGACTACTTTGAAGTGGGAACGACTTGAAGTCGTTCTAATATGAATGGCTGTCACTGGAAATCATGGGGAACGACTTGTCATGCTACTTTGCAGTCCCAAATCGTGGGACAAGTCATATAAGTGTGAAAGGGGACTTAAACCTCAACCTTGAGTTCAAAGACTTTCATAAATAAACATCTTCTTCAATATCCACAAAGGATATAAAATTATTTTGTGGGCACCAAGTGCTTTTGCGAACCCCGATATTACCTTGCAGAGTAGCAGTGACCTCATATCATAGCCTTTGTAGAGAGCAGAGTTGTGGGAGTGACCCAGCAGGCTCCAGTCACTGCAGGCCTCCTATAGAAAATGATAGGAGGGGGCGGAGACGAGACCAATCACCCTGCACTAGGAGAGAGAGCAGCAGTGTCTGGTCTGTATTACAGGAAGCTCTGCAAGTTTCACATTAGATTACTGCTCAGATCTGGAAGAAATACACAAAGCACACCAAGATTCAAGCAGGAACACTCATGATGAATGGATTTAAAGTCTTATTTCTATTTACAATGTTCTTTTGAATGGAGCTGTCAGTTCAGTCTGCACTCAGAAATGGCGATGGATGCCAGTTGTGCAGGTCGTGTTGGCAGAGGGCTCCGATGGATTGTGCCCAAGGCTTAGAACTTAAAACAAATCTAATTTACTCAATTTTTTTCAGTAGAAAGTGTCTTGAATCCTGCCAGTAGTGTAATTGTTGGGCCTCTGTGGAGAAATTGAATGTGGTTTTGCAGGGAAGAAGTACAAGCTTTGAAGCCAGTAATAAGCACGTGAGCAGACTGGAGGTCTACAGACAGGCTTTCCTCTGTGCAGGAGGCAGTAAAAGCAGACATGCAGAACGGAGCCCAGCTGGATCCCCTGACCCCCGTGCCCAAGATGTGGCCG
This sequence comes from Lithobates sylvaticus, assembly GCA_028564925.1. NCBI lineage: Eukaryota > Metazoa > Chordata > Amphibia > Anura > Ranidae > Lithobates > Lithobates sylvaticus. The sequence goes on along the minus strand of CM053026.1, from coordinate 710,100,589 downwards.
CTGTGTCAGGTTTGGGCACCGTAACACAGCCACCATTGTCCTCCACTAAAAGAAAACTAATTGGCTTTCCCTTTCGTTCTTCAGCCCACACCGCAGACTTGCCTCGGCCTACTTTCTAGCAATGACCTTGATTTGTAGAACTGGGCTCATTTAAAAGCCATTTTTACAATGATGTAAATTCTAAACTATAAACCATGACCGTATGTCATCCCGATTAATGTGTTCATCTAAGAAAAAACGATTTTTCTACTAGCAGAAAATTGCTGAAATTGAATTATAAGTGTCGGATTATTTTGACTGCTCAGGGCTTTCTGTGATTTCAGAACTATTACTAAAATATATTGAATTGGAAAAAAAAGAGTGTATGTGTTGGGGAAAATGAATCTTATTTATCCTACATGGTTCCAACATTCCTGTCCTTAACCACTTCAGCCCCGGAAGAATTTACCCCCTTCCTGACCAGATCACTTTTTGCAATACGGAACTGCGTCGCTTTAACTGACAATTGCGCGGTCGTGCAGCGTTTTACCCAAACAAAAAGGACGTCCTTTTTTTCCCACAAATAGAGCTTTCTTTTGGTGGTATTTGATCACCTCTACGGTTTTTATTTTTTGCGCTATAAACAAAAAAGGCAACAATTTTGAAAAAACACATTACTTTTTACTTTTTGCTATACCGTACATACTCGAGTATAAGCCGACCCGAATATAAGCTGAGGCACCTAATTTTACCACAAAAAAATGGGAAAACATATTGACTCGAGTTTAAGCCTAGGGTGAGAAATGCGCAGCTACTGTAAGTGGAAAAGAGGGTCAACAATGCCCATTTGCAGCCTCACTGTGCCTATTTGCATGTCTCACTGTGCCCATTTGCAGCCATAGGTCCCCCGATTTTCAAACTCGGTAGTTAAGGGTTCCTAGAGGCCCAAAATTTGGGGTCTCTGAACCCAAAGGGTCCTGAAATTACATTGCTACAGATGGACACAGTTGACCGACTTTGGGGCCCCGTATCTCGGGGCCACTTGGTGCTAGGAATTTGGTTTGCAGACCCAGTGGGACTAGCACAACAACATATCCAAAGATGGGGTTCCTAGCACCAAGTGGGCCTGAGATACGGGGCCCCAAATTCGGTTCGGAAAATGTCAAACTCAAACTGTCAAGAACTTTTCAACAGCAGAGAATGACATTTTCCGAACCGACTTTGGGGCTCTGTATCTCGGGGCTAGGAACCCCATGTTTGGATATGTTGTAGTGCTAGTTCCACTGGGTTTGCAAACCAAATTCCTAGCACTAAGTGCCCCAAGATACGGGGCCCCAAATTCGGTTCGGAAAATTTTATTCTCTGCTGCAGAAAAAAGCTTGACTCAAGTATAAGCCGAGGGGGGCATTTTCAGCACAAAAAAATTTGCTGAAAACTTGGCTTATACTCGAGTATATACGGTAATAAATATCCCCCAAAAAAATATATTAAAAAAAAATTTCTTCCTCAGTTTAGGCCAATATGTATTCTTCTACATATTTTTGGTAAAGAAAAATCGCAATAAGCGTATATATTGGTTTGCACAAAAGTTATCGCGTCTACGATATACGGGATAGATTTATGGCATTTTTATTAAAAATTTTTTTTAAATAGTAATGGAGGCGATCTGAGATTTTTATCGTGACTGCAACATTGCAACGGACAGATGGGACACTTTTGACACTATTTTGGGACCATTGGCACTTATACAGCGATCAGTGCTATAAAAATGCGATGATTACTGTGTAAATGTCACTGGCAGGGAAGGGGTTAAACACTAGGGGGCGATCAAGGGGTTAAGTGTGTTACCTCAGCGTGTTCTAACTGTGTAGGGGGGGTGGGCTCACTAGAATATGACAGAGATCACTGCTCCCGATCACTGGGAGCAGTAGATCCCTGTCATGTTGCTAGGCAGAACAGGAAAATGCCTTGTTTATATAGATCGCGGTGCCATGATCGCGGGCCACCGGCATACAACGAGTCTGCGGGAGCCACGGGTACGCTCCAGCGGCGTGCGCCCACTAGCTGCGGTCGACGCAGCGGCGTACGTTGTTTTGCGCACCCGTGCAACTTTGCCGACGTATATCAGTGTGAGGCGGTCGGCAAGTGGTTAAAGGACAACTACACCCCAGATGGACGGACCTGCTTTGGATGGAGCAGGACAGGCTTAGTTACAGAGTTTGACCTAGGCTCCTAAAGCAGCCCATAGATTATGCAATTTTCATCATGGGTAGAAGGAAAAAAAATTGCTTGATTTCTCCCAGCAACACAGTGTTGATGGGGGAATCCCTCCCACAGAGCTATTCTGCTATCAGGGGGCCTTCCCGGCTGGCAGAGCACAATGATCACTGCTGGCTGCTATAACTGCTGGCAGTAAGGTAATGGAAAAAATCCAAAAGGCTGGTTCGACTGTATTTGATCGATGGATCGACTTCAGTACAACCAGCCTGCCCATAGACAAGTCGAACCTCAGCTAGTCTCTGCTGAATTGGCTATAATTTGATCCCTTCTATGGCCGGCTTTAAAGTCTCTGTATCCCAAGTTGCCAAAGAGTTCTCTTTTGTGTGTTGGTTGGATGTTTATAGGGGAGGTTACCAACTAGGAAAATGTGCCACTGGAGGTTATCCTCCTAGCAAATATATTGCAACAAAAAGGGCTTGCTTCTCGCACTACCACATCATGTGGACACCCCGGGGTCTCTCTATACCAGTGATGGCGAACCTTGGCACCCCAGATGTTTTGGAACTACATTTTGTGACGGACCTAGCCTGGACACGGGCTGTTGGAGGGGACTGAGTGCGAGCCTGCTCCCTTGCGACTATGGGCCCTGGCATTTGGGGGAACAGTGCTCTTTGAGCTGCAGGCCTGGGACCCCTGAGATGGTGGTACTTGGATTCAGGTCCATGCTGGCCCCCCAATACACATAGAATCTGTATGTGTATTTGGCATATTAGCAAGAGACGCTAATGACATGAACTCCAGCCACCTGTGTTATGTAATTGAGTATAGTCTGGCTTGTAGAAGTGTTTTACCTATTGTTTGTGCTAATTAACCCTGCAATTGAATGATGGAGCCCAGTGTTGATTGAGATAATTAGCTCATGCTAATTAGGTTAGGCTTTAGTCATCTGGCTGTATATAAGTGTGACATGTCAAATAAAGACTCATTCCTGATGTACCCTACACTGGTGTTGTCTGGTGACTGGGTAAGCTAAGGGGGTCTTGGATTGTGTGGTACCGGACAGAGGAAGCAGTTACGGCGGACATCTTGGGTACGAGGTCCGTCACAATTGGCTGGCAGCGGTGGGATCGTGCTTCCTTGTCGTGAACACATCCAAACCATCACCTGGATCCAAGGCCCGGATAGCAGAGGTACAGATACGTCATGGAAGAGGAATTCGGAAGGAGGTTGCGAGAGATGCGGATACAGCACAGAGGACCAGTATCGGTGCAGGTCCTGCTGGGATGGTACGATTCTGTTCGCCTACAACTCTGGAAAGAAGCGCTAGCCTGTGAGCAGCGACACCAGGGAAAAGTTCTCCCCTCCATCCATGTAAGGTACTGGTCGCAGTATGAAGTACGATTGCTGTTATTGGGGGAACAACCGAAGCAGGAGTGGACAGCGGAGTTAAGCAGGCTGATCCGGGCAGAAATGCGTTTGGACGAGAGCTACAGAGCCCTCCGGTGGTATGTAGCCCAAGTGTGCCCGTGGACAGCGGATGACAGGCCCACGGAAGGCTTTGATTATAATGGCCTGGGATTGTTGTACTGGAGGCTGTCCGAGGACCCCGACTTTGGGAGTGATCTGGAGTGGCGTTTGGAGGAAATAATGGAGCACAGAGAGCAAAGATTGAACGTCTCGGAAGTGCTCTGGGCACAGGAAGATTTGGAGTTCCTGGCCGCTCAGGAATGGGAGCTTGAGATCGCCTACATACAGCTGCTAGACACTGCTCAGCAGCAGGGTGGGGCTCCCTTTGCCTGGGACTATCAGGAAATACCAGCAGACAGCTCTGAAATCCTGGCTGAAGAGTCGGCGATGTGGCATAGTAACAGAGTGCTTTGCCCACCTGCCCCCGCAGCTATGGACGCGGAGGTCTTATGGCGGATGCAGCAAGTGCTGACAACAGGGCAGAGCTCTGCTAACCTCTGCCCAGCACCGATGGCATCTTCTAGGTTCCACGGACAGGTGGTGAACCTCCTATCCCCAGCCATCAGTTGTAGAGACTGGGGATTTAATAGACTTTTCTGCTGAGGAAAAACAACCTCATGAGCCTCCATCAGAAGAGCTGGTATTAGGGCCAAACTTCACTGTGCTCTGCCCAGCACCAACGGCAGTATCCGTGGAGTTACAAGGAACTTCTCCAGCTGAAGCGCAGGTCACCGGACAGAGGGTCCAAGACCTCTGCCCCACACCGGTGGCAGTTATGGAGGCTCAGGGTGAGAAGGTGGCGATCACTTCCCAGCAGCAGATACAGGGGGAGAAGGGAGAGGAGGTGTTTGTTGTCCCTCCTCAACAGTCGGCCAGGGTGGAGAAAGCAGTCTTTCCTCCCCAGCAAAGATCCGTGCACCTGGGAGACAATACCACAGACATGTCATCCCAGCGGCCAGATGAGGGAATGGAAAAGGAAGCAGCCGGCTCCCCTTCCCAATGGCAGCTACACAATTTGGGAGTGGAGGAAGCCAGCCTCCTGCCCCAACGGTTAACAAGAGCGGAGGATGTGGAGTCCCCAGCAGAAGTGCTGGCAACAGGGCAGAGTGCTACCCACCTCTGTCCAGCACCAGCAACAGCTGCGGAGTTCCAGGGAGCTGGGGCAGTCGGCCTCTCTCCCCAACAGTTAGCTGGAGGAGATGATGTAGGGAAGCTCCTACACCCACCTGAACTGCTGGCAACGGAACAGAGCGCTGCTGGCCTCTGCCCGCAACTAAAACAGGACAGATTCCCTGTGAAGGTGGATGGGAATGCAGTCTCCACCAGTATAACCCAGGGATGCTGGGCGGTCGGCCCAGATCCCCAACAGCAGGATGGAGTGAGCCCAGTCACCCTGTCTTCTCTCCAGCGGCTGAAAAGACTCCAGGGGGAAGGGCCAGTCCAGGCCTCTCCCCAGCGGCGGATATGTTCTATGAGAGAGGCAGAAGTTGGCTGGGTGAGTCGTGCTCTGTTTGGAACAATTTGTTTGGGGTACTGTGTGGGTACAGGCATTAGAGCACTGGAACCACTGACTAACTTCGGAGTCAACCCGTCTGGGGTCTCCTCCTGTGTTAGTCTCCTGCCGAAAGGGGAGAAATGTGACGGACCTAGCCTGGACACGGGCTGTTGGAGGGGACTGAGTGCGAGCCTGCTGCCTTGCGACTATGGGCCCTGGCATTTGGGGGAACAGTGCTCTTTGAGCTGCAGGCCTGGGACCCCTGAGATGGTGGTACTTGGATTCAGGTCCATGCTGGCCCCCCAATACACATAGAATCTGTATGTGTATTTGGCATATTAGCAAGAGACGCTAATGACATGAACTCCAGCCACCTGTGTTATGTAATTGAGTATAGTCTGGCTTGTAGAAGTGTTTTACCTATTGTTTGTGCTAATTAACCCTGCAATTGAATGATGGAGCCCAGTGTTGATTGAGATAATTAGCTCATGCTAATTAGGTTAGGCTTGTCATCTGGCTGTATATAAGTGTGACATGTCAAATAAAGACTCATTCCTGATGTACCCTACACTGGTGTTGTCTGGTGACTGGGTAAGCTAAGGGGGTCTTGGATTGTGTGGTACCGGACAGAGGAAGCAGTTACGGCGGACATCTTGGGTACGAGGTCCGTCACACATTTCCCATGATGCCAAACACTGCAGAGTGCCTGGGCATCATGGGAAATGTAGTTCCAAAACATCTGCAGTGCCAAGGTTCGCCATCACTGCTCTATATGAAGCTCTGGGGCTGATTGTTCTCCCATGGGCCGGCAAGACTATAACCTACTGGATTTTCCACCAGTACACGTCTGTATACTGTTTGATCTAGTTGAAGGATGCATGAAAAATGCCGAAAATGAAATTTTCCGGAAAAAGAACACATTTTTGTGATCATGGGCATTTTAGAGATCCTGAAGAAGCGGTTATTTTCACGAAACGCGTCGACCCTAGTTCTTCATCTCGCCCAGCAGTCATGCATTTTTGTAGTGGACAATGAATTGTTGGTACTTGTATGCAAGCTATGACAATCTGACGTGCTTTTTTAAATATTTTATTGTTATAAATAAAGATTTTGGACAGATTTTTTCTTATATAAGTGTACTTGTGTTATGACTGGAAGGATATTGTATCCCAAGTTGGAAGAACTCCCTTTAGTGTGGAGCTATACCATATAACTGTGTATGCAGAGGCTTATAATGGTTTTGGCTCATGTTTGTTTTTATTTATTTTCTTTGTTTAACCACTTCAATACTGGGAACCCCCCCCCCCCCCTTCCTGCCCAGACCAATTTTCAGCCTTCAGCGCTGTTGCATTTTGAATGACAATTGCGCGGTCATGCAACACTGTACCCAAACTAAATTTTTATCATTTTTTTCCCACAGCTGGAGCTTTCTTTTGGTGGTATTTGATCACCACTGGGGTTTTTATCTTTTGCGCTACAAATAAAAAGAATACAGAAAATTTTGAAAAAAATTACGTTTTTCTTTGTTTCTGTTACAAAACGTAAATAAGTACGTTTTCTCCTTCACTGATGGGCATTGATGAGGCTGCCCTGACGGGCACTAATGAGGCAGTACTGATTAGCACTGATGATGAGGCACTTATATGCAGCACTGATGGGCAGCACTGATGGGCGGCACTGATGGGCGGCACTGTTAAGCTGCACTGTTCAGGAGGCACTGGCGGCCATCACTGATGGCCACTAAGTTTGGGCATTGCTTGGCAGACCTGGTGGGCATTCCTGGGGGTCCTGGATGGGCAGGGGGGGGGGGCTGCGATGATAATTAATGGATGGGCTCTCCTCTACTCACGTCTGTCAGTGCGAGTGGGGGAAAAGACGATAAACGATTCTTCCTTTTTACACTGTGATCAGCTGTGATTGGACACAGCTGATCACGTGGTAAAAAGCATACGTCAGAGGCTCTTTACCAAGATCAACACACCACACCACCGATTGCCCCGATGCGCACCACTGCGGGCGCGCGCTAGCTTGTTATCCTACTGGATGTCATATGACGCCCAGTCAGGATAACTAAACCACTTTTCGGCCATTATTCTGCATACGGCGGACGGGAAGTGGTTAACCTCTTGCCACCTCCATAAAACATGCACTATATTACCAAAAGTATTGGGACGCCTGCCTTTACATGCACCTGAACTTTAATGGCATCCCAGCTCTCGTGGACTCAGGTAGGCTTACGCCATATGAGTCGAAATCGCTGTGTGGTATTTATAATACACAGATGGGGGCAGTAGTTCCAATATCTGGTGATCAGCGACAAGACCGTGCATGCGATGGTTGATGGGAGCTCAGAATGGAGTAGTAGGCAAGTATGGCATATGGTTCGTCCCCAATGGTGTTACCGGCAAAGAGAGATGGAACCAAATAGCGTAATACCGTCAAATGAACCAAAATTTATTAAATATAAAAATGAGTACTCACATGTACAAAAGGCTTAAAAGGCATGTATAAAGGAATTGGCAGCAGTGGCATCAGCACTAAAGTCTCCCGACGCGTTTCGCCTTAATGAGGCATCATCTGGGGGTGCTGATTCACTGAGGCCACCGCTTATATATAGGTACTAGAGTGTTTGTAGATGAGATCAACCTGACATCAATGCTGGCTCAATGATTAAACCACTTCCTGTTAGGGTAAGATGGCGCCTATGGC